>SJXQ01008953.1:0-73300 GCA_006408695.1 Aepyceros melampus | reverse complement strand
GAGGGAGCCTGGTGGGCTGCCGTTTATGGGGTCGCACAGAGTCGGACACGACTGAAGTGACTTAGCAATATATATATATATATATATATATATATGTATGTATATATAACATATATTTTATGTTACAGATATTTTATTTGAATCTAAGATTTTATATACAGATAAATGCATTCCAATAACAATAGCAGTTGGTTTATCTTAGGTGTCTCTACTTTTCTTTCTTTTTATTTTTTTTAACTTTATTTTACTTTACAATACTGTATTGGTTTTGCCATACATTGACATGATTCCCCCATGGATGTACATGAGTTCCCAATTCTGAGCCCCTCACCCACCTCCCACCCCATATCATCTCTCTGGATCATCCCCGTGCACCAGCCCCAAGCATCCTGTATCCTATATCGAACATAGACTGGTGACTCATTTCTTACATGATAGTATACATGTTTCAGTGCCACTCTCCCAAATCACCCCACCCTCTCTCTCTCCCTCAGAGTCCAAAAGTCTGTTTTATACATCTGTGTCTCTTTTGTTGTCTCGCATACAGGGTTATCATTGCCATCTTTCTAAAATCCATATATATACATTAATATATTGTATTTATATTGATTTTAATCAAGTATTTAATTTCTTTCCGCATTTCCCCCACCCAATCACTTGCTTCATAAGTGAAGGTTTCTAAGGCATATGCACCACAGCATAGTGTTTGATATGTTAGAGTATTCCAAGATAGATACATATGTTAAGTTTAAAAGTAACATTGGACTATACTATCTTCTTTACCATATAATAAAATACAAATATTTCTACTAATAAATATTTAATTATATTTTGACAGGTAGGAGTGCTACCTACCTGTCTTCTTATATACATGAAGAAACCTAGAAATGCAATAGATGCATTACTGAAGATTAAAGTGTTAGTTGTTCAGTTGTGTCCAACTCTTGGTAATCCCATGGGTTGTAGCCCATCACGCTTCTCTGTCCATGGGATTCTCCAAGCAAGAATACTGGAGTGGGTTGTCATGCCTTTCTCCAGGGGATATTTCTGACCCAGGGATTGAACTTGTGTTTCTTGCATTGCAGAGGGATCCCTTACTGTCTGAGCCACCAGGGATCTCCACTGAGGGCTAACAAATTGGTAACTGACAAATTGGTAACCATGATCAAACATCTGGTATGTGACTTGAAACTCTGAGATCAGAATTTTGTAATGGAAGGTGAAGTAAGGATCATTGCATCACAGAAGAACAACCTGTTCTTTTCAGTTTTCTCTAATGAATTTAATAATGAACCATATGGTGTTTCAAATTATGAAGGTTGTTACAAAATATTTCCTTTTTTCTATGAGAGAGGAAAAAGAGAAAATCCTTAAAAATATGAATATAATTGAGATGAAGCACACTGCTACATTTTTGCATTTGTTTATAATTCTATGCATGTCAATTAAACATGAACCTAGCACATAAAATAGCTTTGTCTTAATAAGCAAATGGATATAATTATAATAACACAATTTGCATACAAACATGAATTACAGAATAGAAATGACAAATCTAATCTTCTCATTAGTGACTCTGATAATTGGTGATGTCAAATGTTATTAGTATCTTTTAAACTAGCTTTTAAAAAAGAAAATTTCCAAAATTATTATTATTGCTACTTCACTACTACTACCCTGATTTCTATTTTACACCATTAATCATGTTAAGGTATGTTTCAAGATTGATGTGAAGAGTTTTATAAGTATTATCTTATTTACCTTCAAACTGTAATGATGATATAACATTTTGAAAATCACTGTGTATAGTCTCAAATAGGGATAGAGCTAAAATTTGATACGGGTTTCATTGCATGATTTCTATAGTGACGTTACAGATATCTTCAGATATTTTAAACTCTAATATTCTTCTATTGAGGTCACTAAAACTAAACTTGCTTTGCAATGTATTCTAGGCATGGGATCATAACTACAACACAAGAGAAAAAGCTAACTCACAGTTAATTTTTTTAAACTGTGGATTGCATAGTCTTAACAATCATTTTTATTGTGTCATGGTTTTTTGAAATGTTTATTCCCAACTGCACTTTTATGAGCACTTTTGCAAAGTAATCAGATCAATAAAGGTAGTTTTCTGCTATTTTCAAGGATTAAACCCTCAAGATTTATCCTTTAGATCAAAAGTTTCCAAGGACAATTCTGTTGCATATGCAAAACTGTTTTCTTATGGGAAATAAAAAGAAAGTGACACAAATAAAATCTCTTTGAAAATTTCACCTGAATGTGAAACTTGTGGTTGAGTTCTTACTTCCTTTACAAGTCTCAAAGTTTATAGGAACCTATATATTATGAAACAATCCTTTTGGGATATAAGTAAATCCTCTAACTCAGCACAACCCCACTGAAAATTCTGGACTGTTAGATATGTGCAATTCTTTTGTTCTTTCTTCTCAGCAGTTATCCCCACTGATATAGTCAGTGTTTCATCTCAGCGTGAAATAACATCTGAAATAACATCAGATAATACTGCACTCTGAAAAGTAGATAAAATGAGGACTCTCAAATGAGAATGAATTAGAAAACTCCCAACGGTAGCAGTCAGGAGTTAAAAACATGAAACTGACAAATGTACTGCAGAGGGGGTTTACAAAGGGTTTTCCACTCCAACTTCTTATTCATCACATATTATTAGTACTGGAAAGTATCAGTCAGACAGCAAAAGATAAAGCTGCCCATAACAGGTTTATTATTTGAAGGAAAATCAACTGTGTAGTAAATATCCATCTGATGATAGCTTTTAAATATAAAAACAAATAAACAAGGCATTTTCTCAAATTGTCTGAAAAGTTTCTGCCTCATTAGGTGGGTAGAGATGGGAGGAGGTCTTCTTTTATTTCCCTATGATATTGAGAATTTTCAGAGAATTGTGGTTTTTTGTTTGTTTGTTTGTTTGTTTTGTTCCCAAATATCTGGGGAAGAAGTTGTGAGAATATTTTGTAATATATACAACATTCCTGTTTAATGTTTATTCATATAATATACTAAAATATTTTCCTGGGGGATATATAATTAATTATGGGATTATCTTTTTTACCAACTTTATTGAGAAATAATTGACATATAACAATGTATACATTAAGGTGTACATGTTATGGGATTCTTTAAAAAGTTTAACAAAATTCCTCTTAAACTGTGATTTATGTATTTTAACCTTTGGTATAAAGGGATTAATAGTTGATAACCAAAGAAAATTCACCCTGTGTATTTAATTTACAACTTCCCAGGTAAAGAATCCACCTGCCAATGTAAGAGACTCAAGAGACAAGACTTCGATCACTGGGTCAAGAAGATCCCATGAAGCAGGAAATGGTAGACCACTCCAGTATTCATGCCTAGAAAATTCCTTGGGCAGAGAATCGTGGCAGGCCACAGTCCATGTGGTCACAAAAAGTCAACCACAATTGAGCAGTTGAGCACATTTGCTTCATAGTTGAGATTTTTTCCCCTGAAAGCACCATTATTGATTCATGTCTGTTTCAACAGTTTGAGGAGATGCAAACATTTACATATCAGCAGGATCCAATCATTTAGTACAAAATATTTTATCCACAAAACATGAACAAGCATAATTCACCTTCATTTTTTTAATGAGTTGAATTTTTTTGGTTTCATCACTATAAATGTGATTGAATAGCCCAACACATCTCAGTTCAGACAGTGCCTTTTCTGGAGTTCCTTCTCTTGATCAGACACTGTAGGAGTAGCACACACACAGAAGATTTATGCCATCAGTTCAGTTCATTTGCTCAGTCATGTCTGGCTCTTTGCAACCCCATGGACTGTAGTACACCAGGCGTCCCTGTCCATCACCAACTCCCAGAGCTTGCTCAAACTCATGTTCATCAAGTTGGTGATACTATCCAATCATCTCATCATCTATCATCCCTTTCTGCCTTCAATCTTTCTCAGCATCAGGGTCTTTTCCAATGAGTGAGTTCTTCGCATCAGGTGGCCAAAATATTGGAATTTCAGCTTCAGCATCAGCCCTTCCAATGAATATTCAAGACTGATTTTCTTTAGGATTGACTGGTTTGAACTTCTTGCATTCCAAGAGACTCTCAAAAGTCTTTTCCAACACCACAATTCAAAAGCATCAATTTTTCAGCACTCAGCTTTCTTTATGTCTAACTCTTATATCCATACATGACTATTGGAAAAACCATAGCTTTGATTAGATGGATTTTTGTTGGCAAAGTAATGTCTCTGCTTTTTAGTATGTTTTCTATGTTGGTCATGGCTTTTCTTCCAAAGAGCAAGCATCTTTTAATTTCATGGCTGCAGTCACCATCTGCAGTGATTTTGGAGCCCCCCCCCCAAAAAAAAAAAAATAGCCACTGTTTCCATTGCTTCCCCATCTATTTGGGGCCAGATCCTGTGATCTTTATTTTTGAATGTTGACTTTTAAGCCAGCTTTTTCACTCTCCTCTTTAACTTTAATCAAGAGACTCTTTAGTTACCCTTTACTTTCTGCCATACAAGTGGTGTCAACTGCATATCTGAGGTTATTTTTCCTGGCAATCTTGATGCTAGCTTGTTTGAAGCCATCTTGTGCTTTATGCCATTTGCCACAGTAAAAAAATGAATTTTATATAATTAAGCTGGTATTACAATTAAATGTAAAATGTAACATGATTTAAAATGCTCACAGTATTCTGGGAGCCTAGAGTATTAGTCAATATTCTAGTGTAAAACAGACAAGGGAGAGAATTCTATAGAATGTGAAGAATAAGATAATACATAAATTATATATCAAATTAGTTAACAAAATGTAAGTTCAGTGAACTCCCCTGGTGGCACACTGGATAGGAATCTGCTTGTCAGTGCAGGCGACATGGGTTCCATCCTTGGTCTCGAAGGATTCTGCATGTTTCACAGCTGCTAAGCTGTGTGCCACAACTACTGAGCCTGTGCTCTATAGCTCACATGCTGCAGTTACTGAAGCCCACATGCCTTGAGCCTGTGTTTCAAAACCAGAGATACCACTTCAATGAGAAACCTGTGCACCCACAATGAAGAGTAGCCCCTGATCTCTGCAACTAGAGAAAGCACGTGTGTAGAAATTAGGTATACACCCTAAATAAAGTTATATGAAAATTATATAATATAAATATAATAAGGTAAAATATATTGTCATATTTTAATATATGTATCATCTGTAATGTTTCTCTAAACAGTTAAGCCTAATAATCAATGTGTCCTAAATCATTGTATCACCATGATTTATTTAACAACTACCTCAAGCATCATATTGCATTATATATTCACATTGTTTATTTAGGCCTCATGGCAAATGTATGAAACAGATGCTTTCTTCACTCTTTAGAAGATAAAATTGAAGATGCTCAGTGAGATTAAAGTCAAATGTCTTCTGAAAAGCAGAGCCAGAACCCTCTCTAGATTTGTCTAACTTTGAAACTCAGAACACTATCTAACACTTTATTGCCTTTTACTTTCACTATGTAGATACATAGGACCAAAGATTTCCTAGTTCTTAACAATTGTAAATGTACTTGATAGATCTTTACACCTGCTAAAACTACCTGGAGCACATATAAATGGACTTGTTTCCCCAGCAATACTTCTATTGCTTCAGGACTCTCATAGCTCCTACTTAAGTTAATATATTGTTTTAATTCCAAGGGTTTATATCTAAGAGTATGCAGTTTAGTAGTTCATGGAATATCTTCATGTTCTGACAAATTCAAGTAAAACTATTCTTTATTCTTATTACAACTGTAAACTATGAAAGATAAGCTTCTATTGATTTTAAAGTTAATACTTAATGTGGGCTAACTGAATTTGAAGGAAGGGTGGAGAAAGTAAACAAAACAGTATATTGTCACCCTATCATTTTCAGGAGATTATGCTTTCTACTTACTCCCTGGTGGTGTGCTACAGTCCACAGAGCCACATGACTTAGCAACTGAACAATTTTCAAGGATCTTATAAAACATTATTTTTTTTTAATGGGAAGATTATAGATTACACAAGTTAAGTTACCTTAGGTCATAAATGGTACCCAACTAAGTCTCAAAATGACCTGAAAACTTAGCTGATTTAATTGATAAATAATTAGAAGCACAATAGAAAATAGAATACTATACACTTTTTTGAATTCTTACTGTATGTGTACATACATGACAGACCAGCTTGATAAAAACTTGTTAAAACTCACAGATATTTGATAATAAATATTTTCTTTGAGGGTTCAATGCAAATACCATCCTCTGCCAGCAGGTTCCTCTGAGAAAGCTCAAAGGCTCAAATCTAGATTTTACTGTTTTTAAGATTTCTACCTCTTGATCCAAACACAATATTTCTAAGGCTTGTAGACAGGCCTATAAAAGTGAACAAGAAAGGGGGATTATTATTTTATAGCAGTTATAAATAGAGCTTGGAGGAATGGTGAATAGCTGCCTCAAGAAATCTTATAGATTTTGCCCATTTTTTAAAAGATTGATTCTCTCTTTTTGTCTATCTCTTTTCTCCTTTTTCTTAGGTACACACACTGACTTTGCTAACAATATTTTATGTGGTGACTGAAAGTACTTCTGGAAAGATCTAAAACAAGAAGAAGACTATAATTACTTTTAAAATGAGACTTTAGAAATAATTATAAACTAATTTCCAAGTAAGACAACAGAACACAATCACTTCTTTCCTTAAAATGGAAATTAAAGATGCTTTTACATGTTTTTGTAGATGACAGTATGTCACCCCTTCCTCCTTCCAGCTCCAGCTCTGCTGTCTGTGTTCTACAATACATTTTTTCCAGATATGGCCCACATCTTCTCAAGAACCAATTAGATCCCTTCCAGAGAACATTTTAAATAGCTTACCCTTTTAAACTAAAATAGAGTTGTCATTGTCTTGTATATCAAACAAAAACAACAAATCATAAATATACCCAAGAAAAAGGCAGACTATTGAATGTTTGCTCCATTGTCTACATGGATTGGACTCATAAACTTTATCTAATGGATCCTTGGTGGATTTCTTCCTGAGTCACTTCCAGAATCTTCTTTTGTATTGAATTTGGGTAAACCATGATGTCTGAGTAATGACTCTCTTTTTGCTTTTATTCTTTTTCTCTGAATTTTATTCATCTCAACTTTTATTAATGTTTATATCTTCCACATGTTTCTTAAATCATCACCTGTCCTACATATTCTGGTTGTGATTGAACATGTTCCCAGTCTTTGGCAACTCAGTGTCAACCCATAGTAGATGTGGTTTCCAAGAACTATACTTGACTTATGAACATGTTCTCCAGGGACTAGTATCTTCTTTTATTTTTGCCCATGAAGTACTGTAATCATTTTCCAATGTCAATGATAACAGAAAGGAAAAATGAAATGTAAAGATTAAAACTTTTTTTAGAAAGTGATTTGACAGTAGTTATAGAATCTTAATTCTAGAATCTATAATTATAGAAGCAAAAGGCAAAAAAGAAAAGGAAAGATATACCCATTTGAATGCAGAGTTCCAAAGAATAGCAAGGAGAGATAAGAAAACTTTCTTCTGTGATCAATGCAAAGAAATAGAGGGAAAAAAATAGAATGGGAAAGACTAGAGATCTCTTCAAGAAAATTAGAGATACCAAGGGAACATTTCACTCAAAGATGGGTTCAATAAAAGACAGAAATGGTATGGACCTAACAGAAACAGAAGATATTAAGGAGAGGTGGCAGAACACACAGAAGATCTATACAAAAAAGATCTTCATGACCCAGATAACTATGGTAATCACTCAACTAAAGGTAATCTCTCAACTAGAACCAAACATCCTGGAAAGCAAAGTCAAGTGGACCTTAGGAAGCATCACAATGAAGCTGGTGGAAGTGATGGAATTCCAGTTATTTCAAATCCTAAAAGATGATGTGGTGAAAGTGCTGCACTCAATATGCCAGCAAATTTAGAATATACAGCCAGGGCCACAGGACTGGAAAATATCAGTTTTCATTCCAATCTCAAAGAAAGGTTAGTGGCAAAGAATGTTCAAACTACTACACAACTGTAGTCAACTCACATGCTAGCAACATAATGCTCAAAAATCTCTAAGTGAGGTTTAAACAGTATGTGAAGCATGAAATTCCAGATGTTCAAGCCAGATTTAGAAAAGGCAGAGGAATCAGAGATCAAATTGACATCCACTGGATCATCGAAAAAGCAAAAGAATGCCAGAAAAACATCTATTTTTGTTTTATTGATACACTAATGCCTTTGACTGTGTAGATCACAACAAACTGGAAAATTCTGAAAGAGATGGGAATATCAGACCACCTGGACTGCCTCTTAAGATACTTGTATGCAGGTTAAGAGCAATAGTTAGAACCAGACATGAAACAACAGATTGGTTCCAAATTTGGAAAATAGTACGTCAAGGCTGTATTTTGTCACCCTGCTTATTTAACTTCTATGCAGAGTACATCATGAGAAACTCTGGGATGGAGGAGGTACAAGCTAGAATCAAGATTGCCGGGAGAAATATCAATAACCTCAGATATGCAAATGACATCACCCTTATGACAGAAAGTGAAGAACTAAGGAACCTCTTGATGAAAGTGAAAGAGGAGAGTGAAAAAGTTGGCTTAAAGCTCAATATTCAGAAAACTAAGATCATGGCATCTGATCCCAGGACTTCATGGCAAATAGATGTGGAAATAATGGAAACAATGAGAGACTCTATTTTGGGGCTCCAAAATCACTGCAAATGGTTACTGCAGCCATGAAATTAAAACAAACTTGCTCCTTGGAAGAAAAGCTATGACCAACCTAGAAAGCACATTAAAAAGCAGAGACAATACTTTGTCAACAAAAGTCCGTATAGTCAAAGCTATGTTTTTTCCAGTAGTCATGTATGGATGTGAGAGTTGGACTATAAAGAAAGCTGAGTGCTGAAGAATTGATGCTTTTGAACTATGGTGTTGGAGAAGACTCTTGAGAGTCCCTTGGACTGCAAGGAGTTCAAACCAGTCCATCCTAAAGGAAAGCAGTCCTGAAAATTCATCAGAAGGACTGATGTTGAAGCTGAAACTCCAATACTTTGGCCATCTGATGTGAAAAACTGAGCCATTTGAAAAGACTCGGATGCTGGGAAAGATCGAAGGCAGGAGGAATAAGGGATGACGGAGGATGAGATAGTTGGGTGGCATCACTGACTCAATGGACATGAGTTTGAGCAAGCTCCAGAAATTGGTGATGGACAGGAAAGCCTGGTGTGCTGCAGTCCTGGGATCACAAAGAGTCAGACATGACTGAGTGACTGAAATGAACTGATAGAATCTTAAAAAGCTTTATATATTTTTAATGTTATTCATTATAAATTATCTCAATCATTCAAAATAGAGGAAAAGCATAATATCTGAAAATATCCACTGCAATTTTATCTTCTGTTTAAAAGCAGCTAGTCCTTGAACAATATTAATGTGGTTTAAAAAATTACAGTAATATCTATTAAGATGATGTGACAATGTAAAAACATCTACTCTGTGACTACTTCCAGATAAACCATAAATTAATGCATATAGACAAAAGCACACTAATATGAACAGTGAAATCTAGAACAGAATATTAGTAAAAGTGAATAGTTGGTATGACAAGGTGCAATTGTCATTAAGGTTTTTAATTTCAATTCTGTTGGTATAATGTCATTTATGAATATTAAATGTAAAGATTAATGAATTCAACTGGGTAAATTACTTTAGAGAAATATTCCTTAAGCAAATTTTAACATACTGTGTGTACAAGCTAGACACTGACTACAAAGATTATCATCTAAAATAAAATCATAGCAAACATACAAGTAACTAATTCTGAACCACTGCATGAAATACATTTATAATAAAAACATAGAATCTGTGGTGGTTTATCCATAGTACACACCCTTGAGAAGTTCTTGTTTTTCTTTAATCATGTTATTTGTTTATTTGTAACAACTTAATTAAAAATTGTTTATATCTGTTGGGTCTTTGTCTTTTCAAATTTTGAGGTAACATAACAAGTGTAAGTAGATTTGATTGTGAAATAAGTATAGCACAATTTCTAAATGTCTTTTGTACTTCTATAAAAATCACATGGCCACTTACACTGAAAGAAAATGGACATACAATTTTATATATAGGATTTTCTCAGTGTCTTGATTGTCCTATGAATCCTCATGAAGCTACACAAATTCTAACTTAGTCCATGAAAGCGGTTATACCAAAATAACATAAACTGAGTAGTTTCAACAGCAAATTTTTATTTCTCACTTGTGGAGGCTGGGAAGTCCAAAATAATCACCAACAGATTTGGTGTCTGATACCTGCTTGCTTACTGGTTTGGAAACAACTATCTTTTTAAGATATCCTCACATGGCAGAAGTAGCAAGGGAGCTTTCTGGGGTCTCTTCTACAAGAACACTAATCCCATTTTGAGTACTCTACCCTTATGACTTAATCACCTCCCTAAGGCCTCATTCCTAATACCATCATCTTGGGGTTGAATTTCAGCTTATGGCTTTCTGGAAAACACAAACACCCTGACCTTAAATCAAGTTCACCTTCTCTGGGTGTAAAAACTGAAGTACCTTTCATCATACTGTTCCCTGAATATCTGCTTGGGGCCAAAAATTATTCCAGATTCTGGTTATTAAATGGTTAATATAACAAGCAAAATGATGGCTTTATGAAACTTATACTATACTTATGTGACAGATAATAGAGAAATGCTCAAGTAAATAAACATGACTTCAAAGAGTGATAACTACTATGAAAAATAAAACTATACAATATGTGGAATGATTTTCTTTTCATCTTTGAATTAATAGGCTAAAATCACACTAAATTTACACTAAAGTGTTATTGCAGTCAAAAGGACATAGTAGAAGTTTAGAACATCTTTTTTCCATTCAGTTCAGTTCAGTTCAGTTGCTCAGTCGTGTCTAACTCTTTGCGACCCCATGAATTGCAGCACACCAGTCCTTCCTGTCCATCACCAATTCCCGGAGTTCACTCAGACTCACGTCCTTTGAGTCGGTGATGCCATCCAGCCATCCCATTCTCTATCACCCCCTTCTCCTCCTGCCCCCAATCCCTCTCAGCATTAGAGTCTTTTCCAATGAGTCAACTCTTCCCATGAGGTGGCCAAAGTACTGGAGTTTCAGCTTTAGCATCATTCCTTCCAAAGAACACCCAGGGTTGATCTCCTTCAGAATGGACTGGTTGGATCTCCTTGCAGTCCAAGGGACTCTCAAGAGTCTTCTCCAACACCACAGTTAAAAGCATCAATTTTTCGTGCTCAGCCTTCTTCACAGTCCAACTCTCACATCCATACATGACTACTGGAAAAACCATAGCCTTGACTAGACGGACCTTAGTCGGCAAAGTAATGTCTCTGCTTTTGAATATGTTATCTAGGTTGGTCATAACTTTTCTTCCAAGGAGTAAGCATCTTTTAATTTCATGGCTGCAGTCACCATCTGCAGTGATTTTGAAGCCCCTCCCCCCAAAAAAAGTCTGACACTGTTTCCAATGTTTTCCCATTATTTCCCATGAAGTGATGGGACTGGATGTCATGATCTTCGTTTTCTGAATGTTGTTGAGCTTTAAGCCAACTTTTTTCACTCTCCACTTTCACTTTCATCAAGAGGCTTTTTAGTTCCTCTTCACTTTCTGCCATAAGGGTGGTGTCATCCGCATATCTGAGATTATTGATATTTCTCCCAGCAATCTGGATTCCAACTTGTGCTTCCTCCAGCCCAGTGTTTCTCATGATGTATTCTGCATATAAGTTAAATAAGCAAGGTGACAATACACAACCTTGATGTACTCTTTTTGCTACTTGAAACCAGTCTGTTGTTTCATGTCCAGTTCTAACTGTTGCTTCTTGACCTGCATACAGATTTCTCAAGAGGCAGGTCAGGTGGTCTAGATTCCCATCTCTTTCAGAATTTTCCACATTTTATTGTGATCCACACGGTCACAGGCTTTGGCATAGTCAATAAAGCAGAAATAGATGTTTTTCTGGAACTCTCTTGCTTTTTCCATGATCCAGTGGATGTTGGCAATATGCTCTCTGGTTCCTCTGCCTTTTCTAAAATCAGCATGAACATCTGGAAGTTCATGGTTCATGTATTGCTGAAGCCTGGCTTGAAGAATTTTGAGCATTACTTTACTAGCATGTGAGATGAGTGCAGTTGTGCAGTAGTTTGAGCATTCTTTGGCATTGCCTTTCTTTGGAATTGGAATGAAAACGGACCTTTTCCAGTCCTGTGGCCACTGCTGAGTTTTCCAAATTTCTTCGTATATTGAGTGTACACTTTCACAGCATCATCTTTCAGGATTTGAAAGAGCTCAACTGGAATTCCATCACCTTCACTAGCTTTGTTCATAGTAATGCTTTCTAAGGTCCACTTGACTTCACATTCCAGGATATCTGGCTCTAGATGAGTGATCACACCATTGTGATTGTCTGCGTCGTGAAGATCTTTTTAGTACAGTTCTGTTTATTCTTGCCACCTCTTCTTAATATCTTCTGGTTCTGTTAGGTCCATACCATTTCTGTCCTTTATCAAGCCCATCTTTGCATGAAATGTTCCCTTGGTATCTTTAATTTTCTTGAAGAGATCTCTAGTCTTTCCCATTCTGTTATTTTCCTCTTTTTTTTTTTTTTTCATTGATTGCTGAAGAAGGCTTTCGTATCTCTTCTTGCCATTACTTATGTTTGCCTCAGCATGGCAGAAGTAGCAAGGGAGCTTTCTGGGGTCTCTTCTACAAGAACACTAATCCCATTTTGAGTACTCTACCCTTATGACTTAATCACCTCCCTAAGGCCTCATTCCTAATACCATCATCTTGGGGTTGAATTTCAGCTTATGGCTTTCTGGAAAACACAAACACCCTGCAAAATTGACAATGAGATACATAAAAAAAGACAAATGCATTTAATGATATACAAACTTAAAACTATCTGTGGAATAAATACAGAGAAAATTCTCAAAGTTGTTTTATATTTCATTAACTTGCAAACATCTTAAGATATTACAACTAAATATTGAAAATCATTAATATGCATTTTGCAATTTGGAGTGGACATAATTTGAACCATCCATCATCATACAGTTTGATTACTATTTTAGTATTTCTCCTTTTTCATTAAGCATATTGGTGTATAATAGTCATATCTAATACTATCTATGAATTTATTAAGTACCATGTCATTCATTTGACATCAAAAATATATTGTGGTATAGCTGTCCCATTTTAATACATACAAAAAGGTCCTGTCTTCACAGGTTTCATAGAAAACACTGCCTTATTTTTGTGTAAATCAAATGAAACAGAGTTATGAGGTACTGTAGTTGAACTTTTACCATGAATAAAATAAGTTGTACACTTCAGTGTGGTGTACACTTCAGGTGTACACTCATGTGGGAACCCAGTAGGAGAACCAGTCTAGCCTGTGATTTCTGACTATGCATTTTGAGTGCAAACATTCTGAATCTGAATAGCAAGGAGAGGTACGAAAGCCTTCCTAAGTGGTCAGTGCAAGGAAATAGAGGATAATAATAGAATGGGAAAGACTAGAGATCTCTTCAAGAAAATTAAACATACCTGTGCATGAAAAGGGAACATTTCATGCACAGGTGGGCACAATAAAGGACAGAAATGGTACGAACCTAACAGAAGCAGAACATATTAAGAAGAGGTGGCAAGAATGCACAGAAGAACTACACACAAAAAAGATCTTCATGACCCAGATAATCATGACAGTGTGATCACTCACCTAGAGCCAGACATCCTGGAACATGATGTCAAGTTGGCCTTAGGAAGCATCACTATGAACAAAGCTAGTGGAGGTGATGGAATTCCAGTTGAGCGATTTCAAATCCTGAAAGGTGATGTTGTAAAAGTGTTGCACTCAATATGCGAACAAATATGCAAAACGCAGCAGTGGCCACAGGACAGGAAAAGGTCAGTTTCATTCCAATCCCAAAGAAAGGCAACACCAAAGAATGCTCAAGCTACCACACAATTGCACTCATGTCACACACTAGTAAAGTAATACTCAAAATTCTTCAAGCCCGACTTCAGCAATACGTGAACCGTGAACTTCCAGATGTTCATGCTGGTTTTAGGAAAGGCAGAGGAACCAGAGATCAAATTGTCAACATCTGCTGGATCATCAGGAAAATAAGAAAGTACCAAAAAAACATCTATTTCTCCTTTGTTGAATATGCCAAAGCCTTTGACTGTGTGGATCACAATAAACTATGGAAAATCCTTCAAGAGATGGGAATACCAGACCACCTGACCTGCCTTTTGAGAAACCTATATGCAGGACAGGAAGCAACAGTTAGACTGGACATGGAACAACAGACTGTCTCCATATAGGAAAAGGAGTACGTCAAGGCTGTATATTGTCACCCTGCTTATTTCACTTATATGCAGAGTACATCATGAGAAACACTGGGCTGGAGGAAGCACAAGCTGGAATCAAGACTGCTGGGAGAAATATCAATAACCTCAGATATGCAGATGACACCACACTTATGGCAGAAAGTGAAGAAGAACTAAAGAACCTCTTGATGAAAATAAAAGAGGAGAGTGAAAAAGTTGGCTTAAAGCTCAACATTCAGAAAATGAACATCATGTCATCCAGTTCCATCACTTCAAGACAATTAGATGGGGAAACAGTTTAGTTCAGTTCAGTTCAGTTCAGTCACTCAGTCGTGTCTGACTCTTTGCGACCCTATGAATTGCCGCACGCCAGGCCTCCCTGTTCATCACCAACTCCTGGAGTTCACTCAGACTCATGTCCATCGAGTTCATGATGTCATCAAGGAATCTCATCCTCTGTCATCCCCTTCTCCTCCTGCCTCCAATCCCTCCCAGCATCAGAGTCATTTTCAATGAGTCAACTCTTCGCATGAGGTGGCCAAAGTACTGGAGTTTCAGCTTTAGCATCATTCCTTCCAAAGAAATTCCAGGGTTGATTTCCTTCAGAATGGACTGGTTGAGTCTCCTTACAGTCCAAGGGACTCTCAAGAGTCTTCTCCAACACCACAGTTCAAAAGCATTGATTCTTCGGTGCTCAGCCTTCTTCACAGTCCAGCTCTCACATCCATACATGACAACTGGCAAAATCATAGCCTTGACTAGATGGACCTTAGTCGGCAAAGTAATGTTTCTGCTTTTGAATATGCTATCTAGGTTGGTCATAGCTTTTCTTCCAAGGAGTAAGTGTCTTTTAATTTCTTGGCTGAAGTCACCATCTGCATTGATTTTGGAGCCCAAAATATAAAGTCTGACACTGTTTCCACTGTTTCCCCATCTATTTCCCATGGAGTGATGGGACCAGATGCCATGATCTTCGTTTTCTGATGCTAAGCTTTAAGCCAACTTTTTCACTCTTCTCTTTTACTTTCATCAAGAGGCTTTTTAGTTCCTCTTGAAAACAGTGGCAGACTTTATTTTTTGGGCTCCAAAATCACTGCAGATGGTGACTGTAGCCATGAAATTAAAAGACAGCTAATTATTGGAAGAAAAGCTACAGCCAACCTAGACAGCATATTAAAAGCAGAGACATTAGTTTACCAACAAAGATCCATCTAGTCAGGCTAAGTTTTTTCCAGTAGTCGTGTATGGATATGAGAGTTGGATTATAAAGAAAGCTGACCTCCTAAGAACTGATGTTTTTGAACTGTGGTGCTGGAGAAGACTCTTTAGAGTCCCTTGATCTGCAATGAGATCCAACAAGTCCATCCTAAAGGAAATCAGTCTTGACTATTCATTGGAAGGACTGATGTTGAAGCTGAAAGTATAATGCCACCTGATGTGAAGAGCTGACTCATTTGAAAAGACCCAGTTGCTGGGAAAGATTGACGGTGGGAGAAGACGGGGACTACAGAGGATGAGATAGTTGGATGGCATCACCGACTCAAAGAACATAAGTTTGAGTAGGCTCTGGGATTTGATGATGGACAGGGAGGCCTTGCATGCTTCAGTCCATGGGGTTGCAGAGTCAGACACAACTGAGCAACTGAACTGAACTGATTTTGAATCTGAACCCTGATATTGCTATTTAACTCTTGAAAAAACTTGAGCAAATTCTTTGTACCTCAGTATTCTTACCTATAATTTGGATAAAATTTTAATATCTGCCTCACAAGTATTGACCCTAAAGCAGTTAGGAAGTTATATGATAAATAGAAAATTGTTTATGTCTTAGTGATTATGATGGTTAATTTTGAGTGTTAACTAGGCTCTAAGTATGTCTAAGGAGATATGTTTAAGTATGAAGTTGACTAAAGGACTCAGTTAATTTTCCTTGTTTTTTTCCAAGTTAATTTTCCAAGGCTAGGGCATCACCAGACAACTGGTAAAATGTTATGTGTGGGTGTGTTGTGAGGATGGTTCTATAAGAGATTGGCATTTGAATCAGTAGACCTACTAAAAAAGGTCCACCCTCACCAACATGAGTGAGCATCATCCAATCTTTGAGGGTTCAAATAGAACAAAATGGCAGAGGAATGACAAATCTCTATCTTCTTGAGTTGGAAATCCATCTTTTCCTGCCCTTAGACGTTGCAACTTCTGTCTTCAGAATCTGAGACTTAAATCAGTCACTCAGCCCCATTTGGTCTTGAACTGGGACACCACTCGTTCCTCTGGTCCTTCAGCCTTTAGAAGACATGACTGAATCACACCACCATTTTTCTATAGCTTGCAGATTACGTACAGCAGACAATGCAAATTTCTAGTCTTTATAACCATATGAGCCAATTCCTGCAATGTCTCCTCCTTTTTATATCTACTATATCTCTATTATATCTCTACCTATTTATATCTATTATAACTACATACATATAGCACATTGTTTCTCTTTTTTCTGGAGAACCCTGACTAATATGGTGATTATTAATCTTTAATTCAGTCTGAGTATCTGACCAAACTTCCATGGGTAATTATACATAATGCAGTGTCAAGGTGATGATGCCGAGTTCTGTGTATACCAGAGAATAACGGAATGAGAAATAAACCTAGAGAAATGATAGGGTCAGATTAAAGCTTTTTAGAATATTTAAAAATTAAATAGTCAAAAATTGAATATGTGATATATTTAAGTTGCTACATAGAAACGACAACTATAGCTGCTGCTGTTGCTAAGTCATTTCAGTCGTGTCTGACTCTGTGTGACCCCATAGATGGCAGCCCACCAGGCTCCCTCATCCCTGGGAGTCTCCAGGCAGGAACACTGGAGTGGGTTGCCATTTCTTTCTTCAATGTATGAAAGTGAAAAGTGAAAATGACATCGCTCAGTCATGTCTGACTCTTAGAGACTCCATGAACTGCAGCCCACCAGGCTCCTCCTTCCATGGGATTTTCCAGGCAAGAGTACTGGAGTGTGTTGTCATTGCCTTCTCTACTATAGCTACTACTTAGCTAGAGAAAAAAAGGATCAATTAACAATCTTAGGGGCTTCCTTGGTGACTCAGACAGTAAATAATCAGGCTGAAATGAGGGAGACCTGGGTTCAGTCCTTGGGTTGGGAAAATCCCCTGGAGGAAGGCTGGCAACCCACTCCAGTATTCTTGCCTGGAGACTCTCCATGATCAGAGGAGTCTGGCAAGCTACATTCTATGGGGGTCACAAAGAATCAGACATGACTGAGTGACAAAGTATGTAAAGTATAACAATTTTTAAAAGGAAAAACTTAGAAAAAAATAATTTGGCCACAGTGTGAAGGTTTAAAGACTGAGAGCTAGAATCTCAAATCACAGCTATTAAAATAATCTAGGCAAATGATAAGAATATGAGCAGGGCAAAGGACTGAAGTGATAGAAGTGGTGATAACAGAGACATTTCAAAAGAGTGTGGCTAGAGTACAGTAATTTATACTTTATTACATTCTCAGCCCTGAGCATAATACATGTTCACATAATTTTAGGTGTTATGGTGGACTGTGAGCACTGACTATCAGAGATGAGAGAGGGAAAAAAAAGAACCTTATTGATAGATCTGCAGTCTCTTCCTGGGCACCTAGGAGGCCAATGGTGTCATTAATATAGATTCTGAACACAGGCAGAAGAAAAGCCTTTTCAAGAAGAATAAGAAACAAAGCTTTTGAGTTTTAGGTAAGTTTCAAACCAAATAACTTGGTATATCACATGTGATGCATGTACTATAAGTAGCTCTGTTTAAATAGCTAATTTAATTTACTTCAATGAGCTAAATCAACTTAATTTAGCAATGTGCTGGAGGTTTTTTCAAGATGGCGGAGGAATAGGACGGAGAGACCACTTTCTCCTGCACAAATTCATCAAAAGAACATCTCAACGCTGGGTAAATTCTACAGGGCAGCTTCTGAATGTGAGCAGAGGACATAAGGCATCCAGAAAAGCAGAACATTGTCTTCAAAAAGAGGTAGGAAAAACACAGAAGACGAAAGGGAAACAAAGGACGTGATGATATAAGTCCTATAATCTTTGATCTCTTATGAGAAAAATGGACATATTTATTAACTAATTTTAATTTGGTGAGTACCTGTTTAATGAAATATATTACAAAGTTCTATAAAAACCCACCCTGCTTCTGGCGCTAGTGATAAAGAACCTACCTGCCAATGCAGAATACATAAGAGAGGAGGGTTTGATCTGGGTCAGGAAGATCCCCTGGAGGAGGGCATGGCAACTCACTCCAGTATTCTTTCCTGGAGAATCCCACGGACAGAGGAGTCTGGTGGGCTACAATCTGTAGGGTTGCAGAGAGTCTGACACAACTGAAGCGACTTAGCACACACTCACACTTGCAATGGGAGAAAAAAGTTGGAGAGCAGAGAACATCAGGAAGGACATTTCTGTTTAGAACCATGCTTTTAAGAATGGCTTGAAGAGTACAAGGTCAGAGGTGGTGGAGGAGAAGAGGACCAGATGGACTTCAAGAAAGCTAAGTTTTAAACATAGTGTACACTAGGGTTATAATGAGAAGAGTAGAATTTTGTAGTGTCTGCATTTATTTTTGTGGTATAGTTTTCCTTTCTATTTCCTTCTTAAATAAAAGGAAGAATTTCACTTTGATCCACTAAAAAGCTAGTTAATGATTATAATTTAGTTGCTAGTACAGGGCAATAGCTATTTATACAAATTATTACCCTAAACACCTGCTCCAGTTTTTCATGTATTATGCCAACAGTGTTTTTTGTCTTAATTAAAAATGTTAATTAGTGGTGATATAAACAGCAGAAGAAGAGCTGGTAACATATGCACAAGAATTTTACAATATGTGCATAACTTTCTTCAAACTGATGAACTAAGCATGAAAGCAATCTAAAACACTTATGAACAGTTGCAAATATTCAAGTGAATCTGAGTATCCCCTGAGCATCAGGCTAGGTTAACATATGATTGTTCTCTGCTTTCACATATTTTGTTTCTAACCTAATTATTGTACATTTATGAAATTGAACACTATTGTCCCCATTTAAATGTTATATTTGGATTCCTAAGTTGATTTCTCAGCACTTTTTTTTTTGCATGTTCAATTTCACCAATCTTATCAATTCATCTGCAAACCATTTCCTAGAATATTTAGAAATCTCACTTTAAAATTCTCCCACACAAACATTGGCAGATGCCCACTTTATTGATTAATTTATAAATAGGAGATAAGGAAATAGAGGACTGATGGTTTCTACTGACATAAATAATCTTTTATTCTGTTCCTTGTCCTTTGACAAAAGAAGTCACAAGTGGCAAGCATGATTTTGTATGCAGTTCATCTACAGTTAGAATAATTCTAAATGAAGAAAATAAATTAAACTTCTTATATTCTTTTTCAAGTATCTTAACACAACTTTCCTCCAATAAGGCCACCCTATCAAAATATTTTTGATTGCTTTATAATAATCCCAAGCCAAATAAACAAGCAAAACTTAAAACTGAACAGTTAAAAAAGAGTGGGGAATTAAGTTACAAATTTTGTCTTTCTTATCTACATAGTGACCAACATATATATATTTGATATGTCTTTCAACCATACAAATTAAAATATTTTCTTTATTTGTTTTAAATAAATTGTATCCCATAGCATTTATTAAAGGATAAATAACTAAAATAATGAATATGATAATTCCGTATTTTTATTTCAGCAATCTCCCCTTTCACAACAATTTGAGGAAAAATATAGAACTCCAAAATTAATATATTTTGTAAATATACTTTTTTACATATTTCCAAAGCATATTTGTTTTTCAGTCACTTAGTTGTGTCTGATGGAGAAGGCAATGGCAACCCACTCCAGTACTCTTGCCTGGAAAATCCCATGGAGGGAGGAGCCTGGTAGGCTGCAGTCCAGGGGTCGCTGAGAATCGGACCAACTGAGCAACTTCACTTTCACTTTTCACTTTTCATGCATTGGAGAAGGAAATGGCAACCTACTCCAGTGTTCTTGACTGGAGAATCCCAGGGACAAGGGAGCCTGGTGGGCTGCCGTCTATGCAGTCACACAGAGTAGACATGACTGAAGTGACCTGGCAGCAGCAGCAGCAGCAACCTCCAACATGACGGGTTCCTCTGTCCTCCACTATCTCCTTGATTGCACTCAAATTCGTATCCATCGAGTCAGTGATGCTATCTAACCATCTCTTCCTCTACCATCTCCCTCTCCTTTTGCCTTCAATCTTTCCCAGCATCAGGATCTTTTCCAATGAGTTAGCTCTTCACATGAGGAGGCCAAATTATTGGAGCTTGAGCATCAGTCCTCCCAATGAATATTCAGGATGGATTTCCTTTAAGATTCATTGGTTTGATCTCCATGTAGTCCAAGGGACTTTCAAGAGTCTTCTCCAGCACCTCACTTCAAAAGCATCAATTCTTCTGCACCTAGCCTACTTTATGGTCCATCTTTCACAATTGTACATGACTAATGGAAAAACTATAGCTTTAACTTTGTGGATCTCTATCAACAAAGCGATGTTTCTGCTTTTTTATACACTACCTACGTTTGTCACAGATTTCCTTCTGAGGAGTAAGCATCTTTTAATTTTTTTGGCTTCAGTCCCTGTCCACAGTGATTTTGAAGCTATGATCTCTCTGTCTTGGGTGGCCCCACACAGCATGGCTCATAGCCTCACTGAATCACACAAGCTGCTTCACCATGATAAAGCTGTGATCCTTGAAGGGGAAACTCCAAATACAATAAGTTAAATAAGGAAATTAATGTATGGGCTCTTTTTAAAACAGAAATATCCCATCTTATTGGAGACAGTGAACAGTAATAGAAAGCACATTGGAGTTTGTGAATTCAACCCTCCGATCTCTCGTGAGTCTTCCTGTGGCTGGGTTTCCTTCTCCATTGGTTGCCACTCAAATATTACATTTGTACTGAGTCTTTCTTCATAACCCAGTTCCAAGTAGTTTCCTATTTTCTATGTATCCATACATAAGCCTGGCATGTATTTACTATCACAAACTCTGTGTCATTTTTCTCTGTAGCCCCTTTAAATTTATGAAACGATTGTGTTTATTTGTTTACGGTTTATTAAAATGAAAGATCTATGAGAGCAGAGATCTTGTCTATTCACTTTATTCTAGATTTTCAGTTCATAGACCAGTGCTGACTGCTAATTGAATGCTGTTTTTGAACAGCAGAACTGTCATTTATGTGTTGATGAAGTAACAGAAGCTGATCTGATGGTGAAGTTGGATGGATTCATCTTGACCATATTTACCCATCCAGATTTAGATTTATGACAAATTAAAAAGAGAGCTCTAGAATCCCAAAGTCCTTTACTTTTAAATGCAGACTGTTTTTTCCAATTATGTAGATTAAGATATAAAATTCATATCATTCATATCATTGATTAAAACAAAGTTGAGAGTAATATAGATTATTGGAATCATGAGTCCAAAAAGCTTGAGCAGGTATATGAGGGTATATGAGAGAACAACAGGGTAGCATGAAATAGGAAAACAGATACAACTGGCTTTATGCTTAAGGCTCTAAAGTAGAAATAACTCATTTCTTAAAATACTATATGTATATGTATATATACAAATATAAATATAATTGGAAAATGTATATGTAATCTAAATTTCTACATATAATTTCTACATAAAATTTTGATGTATCTATGATGTTAGCAATTGTCTTATTCTTAATTTTTACATATAGTACTTTATAAAATATTTTATATTTTGTATTATACATAAATCAAATTTAAATCTGTGTGTATATATATATATATACACACACATAATGTTCTTTCATACACAGAGGGAAAGAAAAACATTTGAAATAGAAGGACGCTGTTTAGAAAACAGATATACCTAGATTGTGGGAAAATATATACTGGCTTTCATGAATGTTAACATGGTAACTCTGATAAATTACATGAAATAAAAAACTTGAAAATATGGAAAGATGTCTTAGTTTTCCAATTCCTCCTGCTCTTTGACTGAAAAAGTCATTTGTGTCATGAAAATTTGGGAGATTTTGTCTGTTTTCTTAATAATTCATTCAATGTTTTTCAATAACTCCAAAAATATTTTATATTTTGTATTATACATAAATCAAATTTAAATCTGTGTGTATATATATATATATACACACACATAATGTTCTTTCATACACAGAGGGAAAGAAAAACATTTGAAATAGAAGGACGCTGTTTAGAAAACAGATATACCTAGATTGTGGGAAAATATATACTGGCTTTCATGAATGTTAACATGGTAACTCTGATAAATTACATGAAATAAAAAACTTGAAAATATGGAAAGATGTCTTAGTTTTCCAATTCCTTCTGCTCTTTGACTGAAAAAGTCATTTGTGTCATGAAAATTTGGGAGATTTTGTCTGTTTTCTTAATAATTCATTCAATGTTTTTCAATAACTCCCAGTAATTATTCCTTCTCATAACTCATCTGATTAAGAATCCAGACAAGGGTCCCTTAGTTTTCTACATTTTGTGAGAAATAGTAAGAAAAATATACATACTTTGTGAGAATTTGTGTATTCTTAGCTGTGTAGGACTTTCTATGACATGTGATCAACTTGTTAAGGAAGTAGGCAATAGAACAGATTTTGAAAGTACAGCATACTTGGTATTGTACTTTCTGTTTATTACACTTTGGAGGGTACCAGAGGACAAGCAAATAGAGATGCAAGAGTGATAAAATGATAGTATGCAATTTGAACAGAAACAATGTACACTCTGGTTTATTCCAGCTATAGGTATAAAAATGTGATTAGAGATACAAATGAGTAGGCAACTTAAATCCAAAGAAGGGAGGTGGCCAGGAGGACATAAATACATGACATTTACAAATGACATAGAACAAAATTTCTTACAAGAAAGGCATTTTGCCTATGTGCTGTAAGTTTCCGGTTAACAATTAAATATTATTATATTATCTCTCTCATGCTTTTTTTTTTCTGTTTTCCAAAAAGCATTATATATCTATGATCTCTCCATTACGCTTATGTATCTAACTTCTTTATAGCACTCCATGGTGTCATCTGCCACATTTTATACATCCAGTGTCCAAAAGATGAGCAGTCATTTGCTTCTAATTCCTTTCCCTGGCGAAGAACACTGCTTCAGTGAATGACCTTGCACATGTCCTTGTATGGAGCTTTCTAGACTGACTGCCAATGCTCACAGTCTTACCAGCAGTGAGACTCCCATCCCTACTAGTGCTTGACATTTTCCAGCTTTTTTATTATGGCCAGTCCAATAGGCAAAGCCATACTTTTCTGCTTTAATTTTCTTTCCTCTGCTTACTTATAATTATGGACATTTTCACATATTCATTAGCTCTGGCAGCTTTTTCTTCTGTAAAGATTTGTGGTTTTTTTACTTCTTTGCATTTTTGAAGTATTTTTATTTAGTCTTTGCTTTGTTGATTTGCAGCAGTTCTCTGTCTATTCTGGATAAGAATTTGTTGTCATTTCTAGATAGAGTATATTTTCATATTTTCTTATATATCGTTTCACTTTCACCATTCTTCCATCCTATGAACAGAAAAATAAAAATCTGATGTAATCTATTAATCATCTTTGGCTTCATTTTTGTGTTTTGAAGTTTCTTTTAAAACAACCTGTTTCCAATCTAGGACAGAAAAGTAATTTACATGTTTATTAATTATATAGTAAGTCTTTAATCCATCTAGAATCCACTTGCGTATAGAAAATAGAATCCAATATCATTCAGAATTTTAGAAAATATTGCAGTGTTACTTTTCTTGGTATGCTGCTGGGGTCCATCCCCAGCAGGATCCAAGGGTATCCTCAGGGAAGATGGCATCGGTGAGAGAGATTTAGAGAGAGATAAAGAAAAAATTTTGCAGATAAGAAAATAGAGCAGAGAAAGAGGTTGATATTCCTTGGTTTACACAGAAAGCCAATAAACCCCAGCACGGGACTTGCTCTGTTTGCACAGGCCACAGGCACCCTCTTGACAGGGAGAAGGTGCAGAGCACTTTCTTGAGAGGATCTTAGAAGCCTGGGCAGGAAAGTGAACTCAGAGAGCCTCTGCACTCCAGGAGATCAACCTGAAAAGGAAAGAGAAAAAGAGAAAGAGAAAAGAATGACACGGGGTGACCAAGCTTTGGTGAGTAAGGCCCGTAGCTTTATTTTCAAAAGGAACATTTATACCTTCACTTGCACATAGAGGGAAATGAAAGATGTAAAGTCCTGAAGAGTCAGCCCAAACATTACATCTATTTTGTCTTTATCAAAACCAGGATTTTTTCTGCATACCTTTCCCATAAACAATGCTGTGTACATTATCTTCTGGCCTTGGAGGTCTGTGGACATTTTATGACCCTCTTTTGATAAAGACTGCTCAACCAGAAAACTTATTTTCCCTTGAAATATTTTTTCTTTATATTTCTAATCTATGTCAGCCTCAGAAAGTATTAAACAGAGTTACATTCTCATAGAGCAAAGGTGCAGTGAGTTACAACAAAGAAAGAACCAATCAGTTCAAAGGTCTGATGTGGTTAATTTCAAGGCTACTGCTTGTTTTTCTTACATTCCAACTATGTTAATTAATGCACTCCCAGGTGCACAATGGATAAGGGATATGGAAACTTGGCAGCAAGCATTGGCTCAACAGTGAAATCCTACACCAGCACTACACTAATAGTTTTTAACTCTTTGAAAGGCTCTATATTTTTAGAATGTTTTAGGCTTCCTGTGTCTCTCATTGTTGGGAGACTGTGAACAATCACATGTGTAACTGCAAGAGTCTGGATAAACCTGCCAAGCAAGCTAGAAAGCCATCAGTGGGGGATTTGAATTGAAATATTCCTCCTCCTGCCTTCAATCTTTCCCAGCATCAAGGTCTTTTCCAGTGAGTCAGTTCTTTGCATCAGGTGGCCAAAGTATTGGAGTTTCAACTTCAGCATCAGTCCTTCCAGTGAATATTCAGGACTGATATCCTTTAGGATGGACTTGTTGGATCTCCTTGCAGTCCAAGGGAATCTCAACAGTCTCCTCCAACACCACAGGTCAAAAGCATCAATTCTTTGGTGCTCAGCTTTCTTCAGAGTCCAACTCTCACATCCATACATGACCACTAGAAAAAAGATAGCCTTGACTAATGGACCTTAGTCGGCAAAGTAATGTCTCTTCTTTTCAATATGCTATCTAGGTTGGTCATAACTTTCCTTCCAAGCACTAAGCATCTTTTAATTTCATGGCTGCAATCACCATCTGCAGTGATTTTCGAGCCCCCCAAAATAAAATCTGACACTGTTTCCACTGTTTCCCCATCTATACCCCATGAAGTGATGGGACTAGATGTCACGATCTTAGTTTTCTAAATGTTGAGTTTTAAGCCAACTTTGGCTTAAAGACTCTACACATGGACATCACCAGATGGTCAACACAGAAATCAGATTGATTATATTCTATGCAGCCAAAGATGGAGAAGCTCTATACAGTCAACAAAAACAAGACTGGGAGCTGACTGTGGCTCAGATCATGAACTCCTGATTGCCAAATTCAGACTTAAATTGAAGAAAGTAGGCAACACCACTAGACCATTCAGGTATGACCTAAATCAAATCCCTTATGATTATACAGTGGAAGTGAGAAATAGATTTAAGGGTCTAGATCTGATAGAGTGGCTGATGAACTATGGAATGAGGTTCGTGACATTATACAGGAGACAGGGATCAAGACAATCCCCATGGCAAAGAAATGCAAAAAAGCAAAATGGCTGTCTGGGGAGGGCTTACAAATAGCTGTAAAAAGAAGAGAGGCGAAAAGCAAAGGAGAAAAGGAAAGATATAAGCATCTGAATGCAGAGTTCCAAAGAATAGCAAGAAAAGATAAGAAAGCCTTCTTTAGCGATCAATGCAAAGAAATAGAGGAAAAGAACAGAAGGGGAAAGACTAGAGATCTCTTCAGAAAATTAGAGATACCAAGGGAACATTTCATGCAAAGATGGGCTCGATAAAGGACAGAAATGGTCTGGACCTAACAGAAGCAGAAGATATTAAGAAGAGGTGGCAAGAATACACGGAAGAACTGTACAAAAAAGATCTTCATGACCCAGATAATCATGATGATGTGTTGACTAATCTAGAGCCAGACATCTTGGAATGTGAAGTCAAGTGGGCCTTAGAAAGCATCACTACGAACAAAGCTAGTGGAGGTGATGGAATTCCAGTTGAGCTGTTTCAAATCCTGAAAGATGATGCTGTGAAAGTGCTGCACTCAATTTGCCAGCAAATCTGGAAAACTCAGCAGTGGCCACAGGACTGGAAAAGGTCAGTTTTCATCCCAATTCCAAAGAAAGGCAATGCCAAAGAATGCTCCAACTACCGCACAATTGCACTCATCTCACATGCTAGTAAAGTAATGCTCAAAATTCTCCAAGCCAGACTTCAGCAATATGTGAACCGTGAACTCCCTGATGTTCAAGCTGGTTTTAGAAAAGGCAGAGGAACCAGAGATCAAATTGCCAACATCCGCTGGATCATGGAAAAAGCAAGAGAGTTCCAGAAAAACATCTATTTCTGCTTTATTGACTATGCCAAAGCCTTTGACTGTGTGGATCACAGTAAACTGTGGAAAATTCTGAAAGAGATGGGAATACCAGACCACCTGACCTGCCTCTTGAGAAATCTGTATGCAGGTCAGGAAGCAACAGTTAGAACTGGACATGGAACAACAGACTGGTTCCAAATAGGAAAAGGAGTACGTCAAGGCTGTATATTGTCACCCTGCTTATTTAACTTATATGCAGAGTACATCATGAGAAATGCTGGACTGGAAGAAACACAAGCTGGAATCAAGATTGCTGGGAGAAATATCAATAATCTCAGATATGCAGATGACACCACCCTTATGGCAGAAAGTGAGGAGGAGCTAAAAAGCCTCTTGTTGAAAGTGAAAGAGGAGAGTGGAAAAGTTGGCTTAAAGCTCAACATTCAGAAAACGAAGATCATGGCATCTGGCCCCATCACTTCATGGGAAATAGATGGGGAAACAGTAGAAACAGTGTCAGACTTTGTTTTTTTGGGCTCCAAAATCACTGCAGATGGTGACTGCAGCCATGAAATTAAAAGGCGCTTACTCCTTGGAAGAAAAGTTATGACCAACCTAGATAGTATATTCAAAAGCAGAGACATTACTTTGCCGACTAAGGTCCGTCTAGTCAAGGCTATGGTTTTTCCTGTGGTCATGTATGGATGTGAGAGTTGGACTGTGAAGAAGGCTGAGCGCAGAAGAATTGATGCTTTTGAACTGTGGTGTTGGAGAAGACTCTTGAGAGTCCCTTGGACTGCAAGGAGATCCAACCAGTCCATTCTGAAGGAGATCAACCCTGGGATTTCTTTGGAAGGAATGATGCTAAAACTGAAGCTCCAGTACTTTGGCCACCTTATGCGAAGAGTTGACTCATTGGAAAAGACCCTGATGCTGGGAAGGATTGGGGCAGGAGGAGAAAGGGACGACCGAGGATGAGATGGCTGAATGGCATCACGGACTCAATGGACGTGAGTCTGGGTGAACTCCGGGAGTTGGTGATGGACAGGGAGGCCTGGCGTACTGTGATTCATGGTGTCACAAAGAGTCCGACACGACTGAGTGACTGAACTGAACTGAACTGAACTGAAGCCAACTTTTTCACTCTCCTCTTATTAATATTATGTTAACCATGATCCACAGATTTTGATAATGGTTTTATTACAATTCAGTTTTAAATATTTCTAGATTTCATTTGTAACCCTAATGTGCTTTTATATGTTATTTTGTTACCAACCACTGAGACCTATCTGAAACACATTATAGATAAAGTCAGGTTATGGACTATTGTAAACAAAGGGAGTGCCTTGGCTTGAAAGCAAAGGGAAAGAGGCAACTCGAAATAGTCCTCCTCTCTACTGGGAGCCAAGCAATTCCTATAATAGAGCCACTTTGCCAGATGAATTCTTTAAGGACTCAAGCGAGTGCATGCTAAGACTTTAAAATATGCTAAATTGACTGACATAGAACAGGAAGAAAAGGAAACTTCTAGTCAATTCCTAGATAGACTACAGGGCTTGGTGGTTCAGCTGATAAAGAATCTGCCTTCAGTGCAGGAGATCTGGGTTCTATCCCTGGGTTGTAAAAATCCACTAGAGAAGGGAAAGGCTACCCTTCAGTATTCTGGCCTGGAGAATTCCAAGGACAGTATAGTCCATGGGGTCCCAAAGAGTCGGACACAACTGAAAAACTTTAACACACAAAGGTAATAATTTTTCATTAAGATGAAAAGAGTAAATGTTCATTGAAGATTCTAAGACTAAATATTAATTAGTGAATGCAAAAGGGGAAGAGAAGGAGATAACATTGAGATGTTAGTAGATGCCATCTTTTGTATTTTATGATACACTTGTAAGCACTAATTGCGGAAGACACCATTAAAGAGATATGTGTTAGTAAAGATACAAATGCTTTATATTTTGAAAACTTTTATTTGACTCCTGTTTTGCAGTAGGCATGAGATATGGTGCTTAGATCACTCTTCAGGAAACAATTCTAGCTTCAAGGATTAGTCGGCAAACAGCCTCCATCTATCAGCTCCTTCTGGATCTCCAGAGGGCCACTTCATTTGAAATTGTATCCTTTGCTGTGTGGTCCACAGCCCAGGGGCAGGAAGACCTAGATGTTTCAGCCAACAAAGGAGAAATTCTACATGCAGTATTCTTCTAGAACTCCTATGTCAAGTGCTTGTTGTTCCTGCATCACAGTTGAACTTCTTCTTTGGTGCAATCTTGCATCCTCCTACAGCTTTTCAGACGTACCAATTCCTTATAAACACCTTACATCCCTAACTCTGCCTGGGAAACCACCTAGAGGAAACAAACCTGCTCTGTGTTGGACAATGAATTATAGAGGACACCAGCATCTGTTAGGAGATCATTATAATAGGCTAGATGGAGGCAAATACATGGAAGGGATCTACTTTATTGAAATTTTCAGTTCTCAATTCTAAAAGCTGATATTTGCCAGAAGAAGAAAATCAAGTTGTTAACCCATGTTTTAATCATATAATAATTTTTTTTCTTGAGTTTTGGCTCAGAATTGGTGGCTCACCTTTGCAAGATTCAAGTGTTCTGTTTTAGATAGAATTTTACTTATGTGATGCCTTATGTCTTATGCTACCTTGATCTCTTTAAAAACAAAAGTTGAATATCCTCAATGTTTGGTTTACGGCCAAAGTAGAGCTGGTTTCCTTTCATCCTCTGTTGTATGAAATACATCATATTGACCATCCTGATTATATTAATTTTTTATTACTCTACCAGGGAAAGGAAGTTTTGTAAGTCATTGGCATGTTATTATTTTCCTTTACAAATAAGTAATATCTTTGTATAGTGACAAAATATTCTAAACAATTATGCTTTTGTATCTGTTTCAGTTCAATTGCACACTCGTGTGCTGACCCTTTGAGATCAAATGGACTGCATGCAGCACACCAGGCTTCCCTGTCCATCACCAACTCCTGGATCTTGCTCAAACTCATGTCTATTGAGTCGGTGATGCCATCCAACCATCTCATCCTCTGTCATCCCCTTCTCCTCCTGCCTTCAATCTTTCCCAGCATCAGGGTCTTTTTTAATATAAATTTATTTATTTTAATTGGAGGTTAATTAATTTACAATATTGTATTGAATCCACCACAGGTATACACGGGTTCCCCATCCTGAACCTCCCTCCCTCCTCATTCCCTGTATCTTCCCTCTGGGTTGTCTCAGTGCACCAGCCCCAAGCATCCAGTATCATGCATCGAACCTGGACTGGCGATTTGTTTCATATATGATATTACACATGTTTCAATGCCATTCTCCCAAATCATCCCACCCTCTCCCTCTCCCACAGAGTCCAAAAGACTGTTCTATACATCCATGTCTCTTTTGCTGCCTCTCATACAGTGAGTCAGTTCTTTGCATCAGGTGGCCCAAGTATTGGAGTTTCAACTTCAGCATCAGTCCTTCCAATGAATATTCAGAACTGATTTCCTTTAGGATGGACTGGTTGGGTCTCCTTGCAGACCAAGGGACTCTCAAGAGTCTTCTCCAACACCACAGTTCAAAAGCATCAATTCTTCAGCATTCAGTTTTCTTTATAGTTCAATTCTCACATCCATACATGACTACTGGAAAAACCATACCTTTGACTAGATAGACCATTGTTGGCAAAATAATGTCTCTGCTTTCATATATACTGTCTAGGTTGGTCATAGATTTTCTTCCAGGGAGCAAGCATTTTTAAATTTCATGACTACAGTCACCATCTGCAGTGATTTTGCAGCCCCCCAAAATATAGTCTCTCACGTTCCCATTGTTTCCCCATCTAATTTCCATGAAATGATGGGAAGGGATGTCATGACCTTCATTTTTAGAATGTTGAGATTTTAAGTCAGCTTTTTCACTCTCCTTTTTCACTTTCATCAAGAGGCCCTTTAGTTCTTCTTTGCTTTCTGCCATAAGGGTGGTGTCTGCATATCTGAGGTTATTGATATTTCTTCTGACAATTTTGATTCCAGCTTGTGTTTCAGCCAGCCTTGGATTTCCCATGATGTACTCTGAATATAATTTAAATAAATTAGGTGACAATATACAGCCTTGACTTACTCGTTTCTATTTGGAAATAGAATGTTCCATGTCTGGTCTGTCTAGTCAAGGCTATGGTTTTTCCAGTGGTCATGTATGGATGTGAGAGTTGAACTGTGAAGAAAGCTGAGCACCAAATAATTGATGCTTTTGAACTGTGGTGATGGAGAAGACTCTTGAGAGTCCGTTGGACTGCAAGGAGATCCAACCAGTCCATTCTGAAGGAGATCAGTCCTAGGTGTTCTTTGGAAGGAATGATGCTAAAGCTGAAATTCCAGTACTTTGGCCACCTCATGTGAAGAGATGATTCATTGGAAAAGACTCTGATGCTGGGAAGGATTGGGGGCAGGAGGAGAAGGGGACGACAGAGGATGCGATGGCTGGATGGCATCACTGACTCAATGGACATGAGTTTGAGTGAACTCTGGGAGATGGTGATGGACAGGAAGGCCTGGCATGCTGCAATTCATGGGGTCGCAAAGAGTCGGACATGACTGAGCAACTGATCTGATCTGATGTCTGGTTTAACTGTTGCTTCTTGAACTGCATACAGATTTTTCTAGTGGCAGATCAGGTGGTCTGGTATTCCCATCTCTTGAAGAATTTTCCAGTTTGTTGTGATCTACAGAGTCAAAGGCTTTGGTGTATTCAGTGAAGTAGAAGTAGATGTCTTTCTGAAACTCTCTTGCTTTTTTGACAATCCAATGGATGTTAGAAATCTGATTTCTGGTTCCTCTGCCTTTTAAAATCTGACTTAAACATCTGTAAGTTCATGGTTCACATACTGTTGAAGCCTGGCTTGGAGAATTTTGAGCTTTATTTTACTAGTGTGTGAGATGAGTGCAATTGTGCAGTAGTTTGAGCATTCTTTGGCATTGCCTTTCTTTGGGATTGGAATGAAAACTGATATTTTCCAGTCCTGTGGCCACAGTTGAATTTTCCAATGTTGCTGGCATATTGAGTGTGGCACTTTCATAGCATCATCTATTAGTATTTGAAATAGCTCCACTGGAATTCCATCACCTCCACTAGTTTTGTTTGTAGTGATGCCTCCTAAGGCCCACTGGACTTTGTACTCTAGGTTGTCTGGCTCTAGGTGAGTAATCACCCCGTTGTGGTTATCTGGATCATGAAGATCTTCTTTGTATAATTCTTCTGTGTATTCTTGCCACCCCTTCTTAATACCTTCTGCTTCTGTTAGGTCCATACCATTTCTGTCCTTTATTGTGCCCATCTTTGCATGAAATGTGCCTTTGGTACCTCTAATTTTAATACTTTTGCATATTTGATATATGTATTATTAATTATGCTACAAAAACAAATAAGCAAAAGAGATCATATTTGTATTTACCAGAGGCGGAGGTTAAGGGGGTGCAGAATTGAATGAAGGAAGTCAAAAAGTACACATTTCAGATTATAAAATAAATTAGGATTGTGATATACATGATAAATATTATTAACAGTGCTAGTGTAGCTTCTGAAATTTAAGAGAGTGGATCCTCGAAGTTCTCATCAAAAAGAAAAAGTATTTTTTTCTTTTATTTTTATCCATATGATATGATGAATTGTCACTAAAATTATTGTGGTAATCATAACACGATGTATATAAGTCAAATTATTATGCTGGACACCTTAGACTTATGCAATACTGTATGTCAATATCTCAACAAAACTGGGAGGAAATATAATAAGCAGTATATGACTCAAATTACTTCCTTTCTTAATTTGACATTATTATATCATTTTATATACTTGCTCTCAGTATTTAAATCAAGTAAAATAATACTTATATTTCTAGCAACATATGTCCTTTTGGAATCCTGATGTCAACATCATACTTCTGTGGAATAGGTTCAAGTTTATGGCTACCTTGCTTGAAAATACTTTATGAAAAAAAAAAAAAATCAATGCACTTGTAAGAGTCTTGTCAAGAGTCAGTTAAGTGGCCAGAAAAAAAACTTCTTCTGAATATCAAAAGCTGAGTAAAAGTAAACCATGATCTCATGCCAGAGTAAGGCAGTAATAGCTTAATGATGCAATCTCCTAAGACATTCTTGATTATTTTACCATAATAGAGCTTTATGTCCGTAGCCTTCAAAAGTGACTTCCCAGAATTGCTATCAAGCTCAAAAAAAGTTAGCTGATGTCAGTAATATGCAACAATCTTCAAGTTCTATAAATATAAGAATGTGTAGGGATTATGTCATAGAATGAGCCCAATAAACTTAACTCAAAATAAGTAGATATCCATCAGGCCTAACCACTGAAATAGTCCATTGAAGCTAAAATAGTAGTGATCCTATAACTTTGAACAGTCATGGATAACATATATCTTTGAAGAAAATTTTCAAAATGAACACAAAATTCCTATCCTCAAGAATATACATTTCATTATGGAATATGAAATATATTTATAAACAATCATGACATCAGATAGATGAGTATAGATAATCTAAGAGGGATTCCAATAGCTGTAGGAAAACAAAGCCAACAGATGGTCCTTGGGATTATTTTTTGCTTCTTAAGATACAGCAACTTGTTAAACACGTGACATAGAGACAGGTCTACCAGAGATATCTGTTCTGTAGTGCAAAGAAAAAAAATGAAAGAAAGTGCAGTTGCTCAGTCATGTCCCACTCTTTGAGACCCCATGGACTGTATCCTACCAGGCTCCTCTGTCTATGGGATTTTCCAGGCAAGAACACTGGAGTAGGTTGTCATTTCCTTCTCCAGGTGACGTCCTGATCCGGGGATAGAACCCTGGTCTCCCGCATTGTAGGCAGAGGCTTACTGTCTGAGCCACTAGGGAAGTCTCTGTAGTGTAAAGGAATTGCTAAAAAGTGACTGCTTAGCTAGAGGCTATATTTGCAAACCATGTGGGACAGTGTTATGAGTTTTTATAAAACCTCTATATGAGCCTCTACTGCCTTACTCTTACCTGCTATTGACCAAATGTTAACACTGAAGATTTCCTTAGAAATCACAGTTTTGAGATGGTAGAAACAGCCTCATTGAGTGCTTGAACCCCACTGAGTTCAGTACAATGCATCACAGAAACTTTAAAATTTAAAGATTATAATTAAGAATAAGGTTAAAATAAATTGTCAAGTGATTCTACCTGTTTATGAATGTATAGGTACACATAGAGAGATGTAAGTATATGTATACATAGAGAGATGCATATCATATCATAAATATGATTGAATATATATATGTTGAATACACACACACACACAAAAGATCTGATTGCTTCTTAAATTTTCCCCAAACTAACATTTTTTGTGTGTGAAGAATTCTTAAGCTTAAACTTCTTTAGAGATCTTTAATATACCTTGGAATGAGAACAAGCGATCCTTCCCACTTGTGTTTATCTTCCTCTTGTTCTCATCTACACTTTCATCCCCTTACCACACATCTTGTTAATTCAGAGAACTACATATGTTTCACAACAAAAATCTTTTCATGCAACTCTGTATCCTGAACAGCTGGCATACAATCGTCCCTAGTCATTTAATCAATGTTTTGATTAAATGAATGAATTTGTGAATAAATAAATCATAAGTTCAGTTAGATTCTAATTGTTCCCATTTATCTCTATATGTTTCTTGACATTTTCTGCTCACTGGGATTGCAGATATTTTCCAAAAAGTTTGCTTGCACTATTCGTATTGGCAGAAGGGAGGCATGCCTTAAGTATAAACTTTTAAGGACACTGGATGAATTCACTCTTCACCTTGACTATTTCATGGCATCCTTTCTAAGAATCTTATCTTTCTTTTTTAGTATTCTTAAAAGGAAGAAGAACATCTTCTTTTAATGGTGTAGTCAGTTGAATAACTCAGCTTGTGTTAATAGCATGAAAAACACAGAAGAATTTCTCCAGTTCTCTGGTTTTTGAACTTGCTGAAAGAGGAAACACAACTATTGCATCTGCTTAGTTTCATTTGTGTCTGGTCAATCTGAAACACTATTGCTGCCTCTCAACTTGTAACATTTCCTAATAACACTCAGTCTATAATAACATCCTTACAATATGCTTCTATACCTTTTAATCAAGATAAGTTGTTTTATAGGGCATTCATATAAAACATTTATAATATAATCATGCAGGTGGATTACACAAATAATAAAATCTCAATGTACCACCTCAGACCAGGGGTCAGCAAAACTTTTCTGTAAAGGACAAAATACAAAGTATTTTAGACTTCATAGGTCATATTGTCTCTGTCACAATGACTCAACAATGTCATTGAAGTTCAAAAATAGCCAAAGAAAATGAACAGATTTGGTTATATTTCAATGAAACTTTATTTCTAAAGATAGGCAATACATTAGATTTGACTCATAGCCATGAATTGCCAATCCCTGCCCCAGACCATTTTATTAAACTAGGAAATGATTATTGTTAGATACAATTTATAAGTCATAAAACATATCTGAGCCTAAGGTCCAAATAGATTAGGTTTAATTAGTAGAAGTAGATTTTTTTGCATCAGCAATTTAAGGAAAACATGTATAATTAACAAGCTGTTCTGACAAATAGAAGACAAATAAAAACTGTAAGGTTTTGACTCTGTCAAAACCATAGGAGTGAGGTGATCAAATAACACATATGACATCCTATAAGAAGCATAGAGTCTAGTTGAGAATACATTTTCCAGCCTCAATTCTCTTTGTCCTGATTACAAAGACTTTTATATATGTTAATGCTACTTTAGTGAGGAAAGCTTCAGGCAATTAAACATTAGTTAAGGAGAGAAAAATACATGGTATGACAAACTCTACCTCGGGGAAGCTTTGTGGGTTTGTTTGAAGAGGCCATTGGAGTGGAAAAGTATATCATAAAAGATGATAAATTGAGTATAAAAGATATTAAACTTAATATGTGAGTTTATGAGCATCTTAGACAGATCTGCCAGGGCCTCGATTGAAATGGTCTTCATACAGCCAGTTTAAGCCAGGTATCAGTGCATTCACTTTGCTCAGCTGTTCAACACAGTAACAGTACTATATGAGAGGAATCTCCAGGAAAGGCCCATTCTCTTGTTTGGTGGCTTTGGTGAATTAGCTTGGAACATGCAAGAGTAGAAGCTTGTCACCTTGTTGTTTGTTCTATTGCTGCCATCAGTAAAGGTCAAAGCATCCTAATGAATAGAGTGAGTGAATGAGTGAGTGAGCGACTGATAGTCGTTCAGTCGTCTCTGACTCTTTGGGACCCCAGGGACTATAGTCTGCCAGGCTCCTCTGTCCATGGAATTCTCCAGGCAAGAATACTGGAGTGGGTTGCCATTTCCTTCTCCAGGAATGAATAGAAGGCTGATTGCATAGAAAATCAACAATAAATAATTAGCTTCCCATTTAGAGTTCAAAATCTCTGCCTCTCATCTAGTTCCCCTGCACTGATAAGATGAGAAGTCACTGGGATAAAAATCCAGAGATTGAATTGCTAAAGGAGCTAGGTTTTTTATTAAATGCCAAATATATGTGATTCAGGGAAAGTCCTCTTAATATAAGTCTTCTCAAGTGCCCATGCTACTTCTTCTTTCAAGAGACAGTAAAAAGCTCTTGCCCACTAAGTTTCATTTTTATGTAGTGATGATTGAATAAAGATTCATTTCGGGTCAGACAGAGTTCCTCCTTGATAACCTGTCATGAATCTTGGAGGCATGGATAACATTATTTCCCACTGAAATAATATGATCATGTCTCCTTTCAAAGCTTCATGTTGTACCAAAATCTCATTCAGGAAGTGGCATGCTACCGTATAAAGAGTATGGCATTGAGAATCATAAAAGTGTCTTTTTTTCCTCTTACTGTGGAATCTTGTGAAAATTCACTCATTCTTCAAAATCCAGTCTTTCTATGACTGATTAAGTCAGCCAACATTTTATAATGCCCCCATGTACTGAGCAATGTCACTGAGCCTTAGTCACTGCCTTCAAGAAACTCAACATCCAGTAAAAGGCATAAGTAGGAGTGACAATCTTAAATCAAATCATTATATATCCAAGAGTCTAGTAGCATATTATTTTTAAGTGTTTTTTTTTTTTTTTTTGCAGTGAAAACAGCACCCACATTTATTTTACAGATTTTAATAGTGCTACCCTAAAAAGAAAACTATGATGAGTTCATGTTACAAAGGACTTCCCTGGTGATTCAGGCGGTAAAGCATCTGCCTACAATGCAGGAGACCTGGGTTCAATGTTACAAAGAAACATTATTTTGAAATCGTGATGTAACTAACCACATAAAAACAGACGAAACTAAGGTGCTGCCTTTAACCACAGGGATGGTAAAAATATGGCAAAATTCAACATTTGAATGAACTAAAAAAAGAACAAAACCCACCAAGGAAAGTAGGTTGAAAGGGATAAACTCATGTTTATAGAAATAAGAGGTTATGTTTTTATGACACAGATATGCAAGGAGAAAAAAATTATCAAAACTTTACTAAGCTATTGTGTATTATTATTATTATTATGAAACATGTTTTCTAGCCGAAAATCATCCTTAAAAAATAGCTTTACAGCCAAGCTTTTCAGATATTTATGCATGCTATTTTTTAACTTTACCAACAAGGTCCTTCTAGTCAAAGCTATGATTTTTCCAGTAGTCATGTACGGATGTGAGAGTTGAACTATAAAGAAAGCTGAGCACTGAAGAATTGATGCTTTTGAACTGTGGTGTTGGAGAAGACTCTTGAGAGTTCTTTGAACTGCAAGAAGATCCAACCAGTCCATCCTAAAGAAAATTAGTCCTGAATATTCATTGGAAGGACTGATGCTGAAGCTGAAACTCCAATACTTTGTCTACCTGATGTGAAGAACCGGCTCATTGCAAAAGACCCTGATGCTTAGAAAGATTGAAGGCAGGAGAGAAGGGGACAACAGAGGATGAGATGGTTGGATGGCATGACCGACACAATGGACATGAGTTTGAGTAGGCTCCAGGAGTTGGTGATGGACAGGGAAGCCTGGTATGCTGCAGTCCATGGGGTTGCAGAGAGTTGGATGTGACTGAGCAACTGAACTGAATTGAATATTTATATTTTACTCCACCATTATAGTCTGAAAGATTTAGTGTTCTGTCAATTTTTTAAAGAAGGAGAAATGATATGAAATCTAAATGATTTTATTAAGTAATCAAATATGTAATTGCTAGGTATCCCAAAAAATAATTACATAATGTTCTTGGTTAGAACACTAAATGCATATCTCTCACCTGCAAATAGTACACACCCTGAAGAACTGAAAACACATGAGATCTAAAAATGACTGGTTCCTCTTGCTGTAGGATTTTTTTCTTTTCAGTAAGAGTTTCTGTCCTGGCCTGAGACATCAAAAAGTCATAGATATATTACAGTCACAGATATATTACAGAGGTATATATTATAGGAAGTATAATTGTAGTCAGAAACTTTGAGTTTCTTCAGGACAATTGTGTTGAAATAGGATTCTCTAAGTATTTCATTGCTTATGGGCTAATAGCATATATTATATAGACTTGCATAGATATCATAAATATTAAAGTACTAATGCAATCTACCTTATGTTCTGCTATCAGGTCTAATAAGGAAGTGTGGAGATTCAGTGTGAAACAGTGATTTTTCAATTTATAAAATTAGTGTAAAATACAATTATAAAATGTCATAAATTCCCTTCAAGTTCTCTACATATTTGTATCTGATTTTTAAAAAGTTATATTGTGATAGAAAATCTGTGTGCATGAAGAGATACGGGTGGTCAAATGGAAAAGAATCTGTTGATCACTTTTAAACAGGAATAGAGACATTTTAGGAATAAATTCAATACTGGGCTATAATAACTGAATGTGTGTGCATGTTGCATGCATGCATGCTAAGTTGCTTCAGTCGTGTCCAACTCTTTGCACCCCCATGACTGTAGCCCACGAGGCTCTTTTGTCCATGAGATTCTCCAGGCAAGAATACTGGAGTGGGTTGCCATGCCCTTCTCCAAAAGATCTTCCTGACCTGGGGATGGAATTCCAGTCTCCTGCCAGTCATGCGTTGTAGGTGGATTCTTTACTTCTGAGCCACCAGGGAAGCCCTAATTAAGAGTGAGAGCTTGTTTAAATCTCCCTGGGCTTAAAATTAAAGAACATTTTGCACCTCAATTTATTCAGAGTTTCCAATGCCTCAGAATTCTGTTAGAATGTTTAATTAATACATAATCTCTCTTAATCTTTAAATCATGGGATTAATTAATATTTATACCCATTTACAGACACGTAAAATGAAGTTTTAAAGAGCTAAACAGCTCAATACTATGCTTCATAGCAAATAAATTACAGAGTTGGAATTTTAACTTCAGGTGATCTTGACAATAAAGGTGATACTCCCCAAAATATGACTTTTCTCTCTCTCTCAGAAATCAGGCAAATAAAGGAGGCTAAATATCTGGTGAAAATGATTTATGTCTTCCTGTTGCTTGTATGGGGTGGTGGTAACATTTATCTCCTACAATAGACCTTCCTACAATAGAACAGATGCAGAGAAATAACTGAGTCCCAGATTCTCTGTACAAAATTTAAGATCATCCTCTGAAAGAATAAAATCTAAACTCAGATACAGGGGTGAGAGCCTCCCAACTTGTTTGATAAAGACACATTCTTAATCAAGTGTTGAGGAAATTGTTAAAACACCAGCCAGTTGGAACAGTAACTGAACAGGTGCAGCAGCAAATAGCCTGAAAATGAGCAGGACTCATTTCATAAGTTTTTGATCATCCTGAGTGCAGGTCCTTTCCAAAGCTGATTTTTTTTTACTCAAATTCCTTGTGTTGCTATAGTTTTCCATAGAGATAAACCTTGCAAATGGCAAATGTGAAAGATCAGTTTAGTTGAATGGGAGTCATTTTACTTGCTTACCAATTATTTCAGATCAAATCCTGGAAAGATAAGATTTCTGATACATTTGGTCCCAATCCATCTTCATGATCTTTTTGGAACGATTTGTCCCCATGATGCAATACAGCCAGTGTCTAAAAGTAAATATTTATTATATAAATATAATAAATTTATATTTAAATATACTTATAAATTTATATTTAAATATAAATATCTGAGTCAGTCTATTATCAATCTGAATCAGGAAATTTGAGTCCTTTTACAAGGCACCACAATATTTGCTCTTGTAAAAGTAATAATGCTTTTTACTGATGACAGCCATATTCTCTGACTCTGACAGTCTTAGAGTAGGATATTATTCATCCTATTTCCTGTCCATGATTCTAACAATGATAAGGATTCACCCAAACTGTTCAAATACTGCAATGAAAAGAGATAGGAGAAAATTCTGACAAGGAGTTCTACCTCTCAAGCACATTTCAGACACACTGTACATTGAAGATTTACCTGGTCTGATTGATAATGTATTATCACCTCACGCCTTAAAAACTGCACCTCAGACAATCTATGTTGTCTAAATTGCCATGTATACTAAGAGGATGATTAAATAAATTGCCAACTCTTTGCAGTCCTGTCTCAATTCTCAATGTTAAAACACTCTGTGAGATGCTGGCAGTGTGTGTGTGCACACAAAAGAAAACGAATTTTGAACTAATGGAACAACAACAACAACAAATAGAGTGGTAGATTTAAATTTTTATCCATTTCATATTTTGTTAACTTGAGCTTCCAAAGATCAATGAACTACCTACCCTTCCCCAAAAGGATGAATAAATTACTGGACATAAATTTCTTTTAATCAAACAAAGGAAAAACCTATTAATCTGCAGAAGTATTTTAAAGTGTCTTTTTTTGAGGACTAAAAATATTGGGCTTCCCTTGTAGCTCAGACAGTAAAGAATCTGCCCGCAATGCAGGAGACCTGGGTTAGATTTCTGGATCTGGAAGATCCCCTGGAGAAGGGAATTGTAAGCCACTCCAGTATTCTTGCCTAGAGAGTTCCATGGACAGACCATGGGTTACAAAGAGTCAGATATGACTGAGCAACTAACACAAAAAATATTACACCATTTGAATTATGTTATTCCCTTCAGGATCATTATTTTTTGCTCTGTTACACATGACCATACTTTAATATTTTTTTAAATAATTTAACTGACTCCATAAATCCTACATGAGGAAACCTGAGCATATTAGCATGATATATAAGTGTGCCCATCTCAATCTGGTTGAATGGATTAGTGGAAAGAGATTGAATCTTGAAGTCAGACAGACTAAAGTTTAAATTTAGTGATGATATTTAATGAAAATTGACCTTGAAAAAATGACTTAAAATCCTTGGGTCTCAGGTGCATTATTTATAACACAGACTGCAAAGCCTCTGTGTAGGAGTCTTGTAGAGAATACACCTCATGCAAATTTGATGTTCCTTAAAATTGTTCACTTTTCCTTACTACTGCTTCCCTCATTTTCTGATTTTTTTTTCAGCTTCAATTCCTAGTCTCCAATGATTTTGCTCTACACTCTAAGAAATAATTACGTTTTCATGGACATGATAAATGTTTCTATATCTCTCTGAAGTTACTCTGCTTTCTTCTTTGGATGAAATAGCCTTCAGTATCTAGTAACCTCTACTTTTTCCAATGTCAAGATCAAATGCCAGTCCTTCAATGAAATCTTTCTTGAACCTGCAAATAGAAAGTAATCCTTTCCTTTTAATTGTTCCCATAGCATTTCTATTTCTACTTTTAAAAATTTTTTTATTGAAGCATAGTTGATTTATAATATTATGTTAACTTCTACTGTGCATAAAAATGAATCAGTTTTTATATATATATACATACACACACATATATATAAAAGAATGCATACACACACATATATATGTGTGTATGTGTATATATATGTATATACATTCTTTTTCATATTCTTTTCAATGTTTGTGTGTGGCTTATCACAGCATATTGAATATAGCTCCTTGTGCTATACAGTAGGACCTTGTTGATTATCAATTCTATATATAATAGCTTGCATCTGTAATCCCAATCTCTCAACCCAACCCTCTCCCACTCTTCCTCTTCCTTAGCAACCACAAGTCTGTTCTTACCATAGTATTTTTAAATACCTCTATTACACCACTTATGGTACTACAAAAACAGTCCTTTATTTTCAGTCCATAACGTCCAGTTATAAAGTAAATTTTAAACTGTAGGAATAGGATTTTTATTATATATTTACTTATACAAACAAAAATCCTTTGTACTAAGAAGAAACTGATTTTTAATGTTTGTTCACTCAATAACAAAGTTATTGAGAATAAACAGACTGTTTAAAACTATTGATTGTCCATAATTTGTGTAGCTCTTCAATGTTACAGTATTTTGCAAAGTAAATTTTAAAATGAGACATGATTTAAAATACACAAAAATATAAAACAATTATGTTTGCTTCTGAATTTTCTGATTAAATTATGAAAATCTAATTCTTAGTTTTTAATAAATAATTAAATACTCTCATTTTCTGTAAATATTATGAATACTTAATTACTAAATACTCTGCTGCTGCTGCTAAACTGCTTCAGTCGTGTCCGACTCTGTGCGACCCCATAGGCGGAAGCCCACCAGGCTTCACCGTCCCTGGGATTCTCCAGGCAAGTATGTTGGAGTGGGTTGCCATTTCCTTCTCCAATGCATGAAAGGAAAAGTGAAAGTGAAGTCACTCAGTCATGTCTGACTCTTCGCAACCCCATGGACTGCAGCACCAGGTTCCTCCATCCATGGGATTCTCCAGGCGAGAGTACTGGAGTGGGTTGCCATTGCCTTCTCCACTAAATACTCTAATTTTCTGTAAATATTATGAATACTTGATTAATCATTTAAAAACTCAAATTTATCTTCTTTTGAATTTTTCATATGTTATTAATACCTCTCTGTTTTTGTTTCTATCATTATAATACTTAGCGTCCTCTGTATTGAAAAAGCTCTCAGTCAGGTGTAATAGAAGACCATCCTTGCTTGTAATAATTGAGAATGAACAGTTAATAAGAACCTTTCCATTGTTTATGTAGGTAATTATTCTTTGGGTAATTTTTAATCTCTGGAAACAGATAAGATGTTTTGTGTCAACTATGTGACTATGCAATATTGCTTTAGTTAAAACTACATCTCTGTTGGGAGAACTATAAGCTCCTGTACAGGCTCCTTGTTTTGAATTTCTCTGAGAGTAGAGTCCTTTATAAATGGGCACATACCTTTTAAATGGTTACATAAAATTAGAAGCTGTATCTATGGAATTGTTTCAAGACATATCACCCTTCATGGCACCTGAGGCTTTTAAGCCATAGTGGCTTCCATGCCCACCAGTAGATTTTAACCTTTGCATTTGAGTCAGAGCTTCTAGAACAGGTGGCTCCCAGACAGCCCTATGCTCTCCTGTGGGATATTGCAAGGGCTGCCATTCACACAGCATTTGATATCGCCCTGTTGACAAGCTGTAGCTCCTATGACTTATACTTCTAATTATACTGGTCCCAAACATAGTCCTCTGATTTTTAAAGTCATTGTAGTGGCTATAATGACTAACACATCACATAATAACATATCACATAATTATCAACTGGAATTAATGTACTTTTATCAAATGATTTAGCAAATTCTAAAACAAAAGTAGAGGTTTTATTTATATGATTCATTCCATATTCGAAATTTTCTTTTAGATTCCATATTTTCTCTTGATTATAAGTGTTACTTTCATTTTTGTAGAAATTTAGCATCTTGACACTTTAAAAAGTGTATCCTTAATTTAATGTATATTACTTCAGTATCTAGTCAAGTTTCAGCATTCAAACTTTCAAAATATTCTCCAAATTTTGATTTTCAAATGACATATAAAAGGAAAACACAATGATAGAAACAGCTATTATATTTTAATTATTGTGTTTTCCTTTATTCATGTGTATAAAAATCACAGATCTTTTCATGGAGGAAAAAGAAAGTCCAACAAGTATCATAACAGACAAAAGCCAAGGGTAATTCTTTCAAATGAAATTTTAGTGGTAAACAGAGGTAAGGAAACAGATATATAAAGAAATGATGATAATCAACTTGACGTGGACTATGAGTTGTATAATAATGTAAAGGGAAGTAAAGATAAGGACTTACATACTTATATTGTAATAAATTAGTACTCTTGCCTGGAAAATCCCATGAATGGAGGAGATTGGTGGGCTGCAGTCCATGTGATCGCTGAGGGTCGGATGCGACTGAGCGACTTCACTTTCACTTTCGTGCATTGGAGAAGGATATGGCAACCCACTCCAGTGTTCTTGCCTGGAGAATCCCAGGGACAGCGGAGCCTGGTGGGCTGCCGTCTATGGGGTCACAGAGAGTCGGACACGACTGAAGCGACTTAGCAGCAGCAGCAGCAGCAGCAGCATTCAATATCAGACTAAAAAGTTTGGATAATATCTTTTGTAAATGTTTTCATCATTAAATCATATTTTGGAAGATTGAAGTAAGAAGTCTATAAGACTAGAAATAATTTATTAATAATATTTACAGGATATTGAAGACAAATAGATTTGTAGCTGGAATAATTTCTTTTTAATTAATTTTTATTTTTTTAGTTTGTTTTGCTTTACAATACTGTATTCATTTTGCTATACACTGACATGAATCAGCCACGAGTATACATGAACTCCCAATCCCGACCCCCACCTCCCCCCTCCCGCTCCACACCTTCTCTCTGGATTATCCCCGTGCATCAGTCCCAAGCATCCTGTATCCTGCATTGAACCTAGACTGGCGATTCGTTTCACTTATGATATCATACATGTTACATTGCCACTCTGCCAACTCATCCCACCCTTTCCCTCTCCCACAGAGTCCAAAAGGCCATTCTATACATCTGTCTCTCTTTTGCTGTCTTGCGTACAGGTTTATCATTACCATCTTTCTAAATTCCATATATATATGTGTAAGTATACTGTATTGGTGTTTTTCTTTCTGGCTTACTTCACTCTGTATAATCAGCTCCAGCATCATCCACCTCATTAGAACGGATTCAAATGTATTCTTTTTAATGGCTGAGTAATACTGCATTGTGTATATGTACCACAGCTNATCACACATGTTACACTGCCACTCTGCCAACCCATCCCACCCTGCATCCACACCAAGGAAACCAGAATTGAAAGAGACACGTGTACCCCAATGTTCATTGCGGCACTGTTTATAATAGCCAGGACATGGAAGCAACCTAGATGTCCATCAGCAGATGAATGGATAAGAAAGCTGTGGTACATATACACAATGGAGTATTACTCAGCTATTAAAAAGAATACATTTGAATCAGTTCTAATGAGGTGGATGTAGCTGGAATAATTTTAACAGTATAAATAGTAATACAAATTTGAAGAGTTACAAATAGAAGGCATTTTCTTTCTCTCTCTCAAAAACTGAAGTACTAAATGGATATTCTGTTCTGAACTGTATGAGAAATCTTGCTGTTTCCATTTTGCTTTTTGGGTTCTATTAAAACTCTTAGGAAATTAATATGTGGGCCTAATATTTTCAGATAAAAATGTGAACTAGTGACAAATATGTTCCTTCGGACAAACTTAATCATTATTCCTCATTATTTGTTGATTCTGCTGAAACAATTTTAATTGATTGGCTATTTCATTGAAATTATTACTTCCGAAAACAATTGTCCTGATCAGAAAACTTTGCACAGTGTCAGGCAGAAAGGAAAGTGGTTAAGTTTTAATTATCTATGTGTTGAACTTGCACAAACACATTTTTTTTTCTCATTAGAGACTTGACTAGGAATTCTCAAGTTTTGATGAGTTTTTGCAATATCTTTTTCTTATTCCTTGCATCTGTCATCTTCTTTATTCTCCAAACTTTTGCAAACAAAACAGAGTAATTTTCAAATCAATATTCAAATATCAATTAATGCATAAATTATAAGTATATAATCATGTTAAATTATTTTTGTTTTGAAGGTGTTTGTTAAATCTGATTTTTAATATGACTGAGTTAATATAAATATATTTTTAAATTGTGTGCTTACAATATTTTAAATGGGTAGGTTTCATTTATAAACTTTTCTATAGTCCTCCATTGGCCGATATGAGAGCTTCCCAATTGGCACCAATGGTAGATCATCTGCCTGCCAACACAGAAGTGCAAGAGATGTAAGTTCAGTGTCTGGGCTGCAAGATCCCTGGAGAAGGAAATGGTAACCCACTCCAGTATTCTTGCCTGGGAAAGTTCATGGGCAGAGCAGCCTGGTGGGCTACAGTTCATGTGGGTCACAAAAGTTGGACATGAATGAACTACTGAGCATGCACATACACATTGGACTATATAGTTTTTCATATATGTTATAAATATAATCTAGACATCAATACATCACCACTCTCAAAGAATAACATTTGGTATGTTAATAACTTTTGCAAAGAGTATCATCTCAATGAATTAAATATATAAGACACTGAATATTTAGCAGGATAAAAAATAAAATGAAGAATCTGCTAATTCTAAAATTATTTTTTCAAGACAATCATCATCATTTGTCAGAATACTGAAAGTAGAGATGGAACTCAGTACTAAATAACAATCACATATTCAATACCTTCATTTGGGTTGTGGTATTATAAATACATTAATGAATTTCCACCATAGAAATAATGAAAAGTATTTAAATGTCAAGTTAAAACCGTGACTTTAGTTGGAATTTGGTGAAAATCTTAATCAAATTTAAGAAACTTTAATGATTTCTTCTTGTTTAACTGAGGTTGTCTTAGTCAAATGTAATTCTCTGAGATGTAGAATTCTAAATAAAAATTCAAAATATAATTACCTCTGTATCTTTCCTTAAAATAACATTAATTAGTTTTTAATATGGTATTTATTTTTAAAATTTATTTATTTTAATTGTCGGCTAATTACAATATTGTGTTGATTTTGCCAGACATCAATCAAAATCAAACTAAGATTTTAAATTGCAAAATGTAATTTCTGTTCAAAATGGAAATATCATTAAGTTCATTCTACCTAAAAGTAGAATAATTTATTGTTTCAGTTTTAGCTTATTTTTTATTAACTGGTCCTACAAGTTTCCTACTGGATTTCATTTATTATTGAAATTTGCTTATCTACTCCCATTACAGCATTCATAAACTCATAAAATTTTAGGGGCTACCCATGTAGACAAATTTCCACACTGAATGAATGCATCTGAAAGGTACATAATGGAAGTGTCATGGAGAAGTCCACCAGAAGTTCATTCCTAGTCATTCTTTAGCTTTCCTTTTAATCATGTTTTCCAACAAAGAGGGGAGCCACTCTTTTATTCCTCATGCTTTTCTTCACAACTTCCACTGGCCCTTTTGTTCTGGCATGTTCACCTCTCCAGACATGTTGATAAACACTGGTCTCTCATGTGCCTGATACAGTATGACTTAGACCACATATTTCCTATTTTACAGCAAAATAGAACTGCTTGCATTCTGAATACTATAGTATTATATTGTATAGCTGAGGTTAAATTTTGTTATTTGTCTCTGACCCAGAGACTGGGAAAATGATTGCCTTCATTTGGAAAGCAAATCACTAGGTTCATTTCAAGTGGTGGAAGAGGTAGAGGAGGCAGAATTCCCGATTGTAATAGACCTAGATTTCAGTCTCCAAACCCATAAAAGAGTTTTTTAGAAATCATAATATTTATTGAAACTTTATGTGTCATCTTAAATTCTTTCTATAATCAAGGATGACATAATTAATTTTAACATAATTAATGATATATATGTATGGTAAGCTAAGTAAGGATACTCTGCTAGTGGTGGTATTATTTCCCTCTTTAGTTCTATGTTTATGTTTGAGGATGACACTCGTGTCCCATGGAAAAGAACACCTAAATTATATCCTGCTGGAAGAACAGTTAAACATCCCTAAGAAGAAGTGATCAAAATCTAAGGCCATGTATAATAATTATGCATTAGTTATGTACTTCAAAATAAAATGTCATATTGAACTTTGTTAATTTAAACCCCAAAACTATTATCAATAAAAGTTTTACTTCTTTTCAACATATAAAAAGACTAAAATTAATTAGCTATTTCAAATGACAACAAATATAAAATTGTGTGTCTACATTTAATTATTTACTTTCTTCTTATTATAAATTTGTTGTTATTTATTGTTTTCTATTTTATACATATCTCATGACACTTGAAAACCTTTAATTATAAAAAAATTCAAACATATACATAAATAGAGAATATTTTTTAAATTTTATTGAAATATAATTAATTTACAATCTTGTGGATGGAGAGCATTATAAATGAACTTCCATATGCATATCACCCATCAGTTGCCAATTCAAGGTTAATTTTGTTCCATTTCTATCTTTACTGGATTTACTTAAAGCAAATTCTCGGACATTGTATCTTTTTATCCATAAATGTTGTAAAACACTTCTTTACAACCAATAAACTTATTAAAAACATAATAATGGTATCATATTAAACTTTCAGTAGACTAAGAATTGTTTCATATTATCAAATATGATAGCAGTCAACTTTTTTCATTACCCTAAAAATGCTTTTTTGAAAAAACAGCAATTTGCTGGAATCAGGAAGGATATACAGATTGGATAAATCAATACAGCACATTGAATTTTGTTAATATATCAAGAAAATCTCTTAATATATAAATAACTCCTAATCCCCTTTTGGTTTTTCTTGCAATCTACTTATTAAGGAAACTGGATCATTTTTCCTGAGGAGTTAGTATATTCTAGATTTCACACATTATTTCCCCATAATATCATTTAACCTGTTCTCCTGGCTACCATATTTCTGTGAAATGGTCAAGGTCTAAAAACTTGATCTATTCAGTTGGACTTTTTCTTTTTTGGTGTGTGTGTTGCGTAGGGGCTATATTGTGTCCTTCCATCATAAGGATATATGGTACAGTTGTCTGTCTGTATATTGGTCACCACTACGACCACTGCCTACATGCACTATTTCTCTAGGAGTGTGAAAATATCACATTCTAGTTTCATGAAATTTTCCCTTACTATATAAGTTGAAATATACTGAAGAGTGAGTTTTTTATTATAAAGTATTCAGTTATGGTGACATACAGGTGTGGAGGAACTGCAGTGAAATGCCTGATTTCCCCATTTTTCCTTATTTATCATCTTAGAATAATGATTTACAGTTTTCATTTCTTTAAAAGGTGAAAGTTATTTTAACTTGGAATTGTCATTGTGAAATCATGGATTTTTACATGCTTTATAGGTTTTAGTCGTGATTCTTATTGATGCTTTGTGGAATGTATTATCTGTTTGTAATTATCCATTCATTCCCTTTCATTGATATCTTTGTTATTCCTGCCTGGGCTTCCCTCGTGGCTCAGCTGGTAAAGAGTCCACCAGCAATGTGGCAAACCTGGGTTTGATCCCTGGGTTGAAAAGACCCCTTGGTGAAGGAAATAGCTACCGACTCCAGTATTCTGGCCTGGAGAATTCCAAGGACTGTATATCCATGGGGTCGCAAAGAGTGGGACATGACTGAGTGACTTTCACTTTTACTTTCTCTGTCTCACTGACTTTAAGTTTTGCCTCCTAGCTTAATCTACTCAGTGCAATGTGAATAGATTTGACTTTAGCCATGTTCTACCATACCTTTTAGAGGCAATGGAAGCTTCTGCCATCTGTTATTTTCTGTTCTCAGTCTTGAAGGACTAGAACAAACGTGGATTCATTTTTAATTTTCTGGACTTATAATTCAATGCCATTCCCAATGGATTTCTTGGACTTTTCTATTAAAAACAAAACAACAGTGGCCTTTTGTCTATGAATACATACTATATCTATCTCTATATAGTATGAACATTTAACAATTGAAGTATTCAAAATTTCTCTACAAAAAATGCTTATTTTATATGTACATATGTGTATATATATACATACATTCAGCAATAAAATATGACATCATCTTTCCTCCTAAATAATCTTCAACAATACTATACCACACTTTTAAGCTTAATCAATTTAATAAATGAAAGATAGTCTCTTCTTATCATTTTAACTTGTTTATTTCTAACTATGGGCAAGTTTGTAATAAATCATCTTTAAAGTATTTAGGATGTGTGTATTTTAAACAATCACCTTCTGTACTAGAATATTTCTATTTCACAATAAAATTTACTTTAGTATGCTTTGCAAAACAATTTTTTAGTGTTCATAAATAAAAACAAATAAATACATAATTTTAACAAAGAGGAAAGTATCAAGGGACTCATACTACTAGATATTAACATGCTTCATGAAACTACAGTAATGAGAATTTTCAGCATCTAGAGTCGGATATGACTGAGCGACTTCACTTTCACTTTTCACTTTTATGCATTGGAGAAGGAAATGGCAACCCACTCCAGTGTTCTTGCCTGGAGAATCCCAGGGATGGGGGAGCCTGGTGGGCTGCCGTCTCTGGGGTCACACAGAGTCGGACACGACTGAAGTGACTTAGCAGCAGAGAGAAATAGAAACAATAAAATAAGATCAGATACAGGAAAAAAGTATAGTTCAAAATTTAACACAAAAAGAGGAAAGTATCAAGGGACTCATACTACTAGATATTAACATGCTTCATGAAACTACAGTAATGAGAATTTTCAGCATCTAGAGTCGGATATGACTGAGCGACTTCACTTTCACTTTTCACTTTTATGCATTGGAGAAGGAAATGGCAACCCACTCCAGTGTTCTTGCCTGGAGAATCCCAGGGATGGGGGAGCCTGGTGGGCTGCCGTCTCTGGGGTCACACAGAGTCGGACACGACTGAAGTGACTTAGCAGCAGAGAGAAATAGAAACAATAAAATAAGATCAGATACAGGAAAAAAGTATAGTTCAAAATTTAACACATTGAAATGCCTTCTAAAATTGTGAGAGGAAAATGGAAATTTTTAAATAATATTGAAAGTGATGTACCTTAAAAAAAATTAAATAGATAAAACATAGTGAATATAGAACTAAAGGTAGGTAAGTATAAATAACCTGAAAGAGGACACAGCAACCCACTCCAGTATTTTTGCCAAGAGAATCCCCTTGGACAGAAGAGCCCCAGAGGGATGGTACAGGGAGGGATGAGGGAGGGGGGTTCAGGATGGAGAACACGTGTATACCTGAGGCAGATTCATGTTGATGTATGGCAAAACCAATACAATATTATAAAGTAATTAACCTCCAATTAAAATACATAAATTTATATTTAAAAAAAAAGAAGAGCCTGGAAGGCTACAGTCCATGAGGTCGCAAAGAGTTAGACACAACTGACCAACTAAATAAATATAGGTAAACTAAATAAATTTATTAAATATTCAGTTTAAGTTTGGGGACTATCTAAGTTTCAAATTAAGAAATCCTAAAAGGAAAAATGGTTCAATCAATCTACTGATTTTTCCACACCAGTGTATAATTATAATTTATTACTTTCTATTATAATAAACTAATATAACATCATTGACTTTTCACTATCTTTCATCTTTCATAAACTCCCTCATTCTTCTTCCCTCCACAGGAAAATATTTTTCAGTTACTTTCACTTTCATTCTCTATGTCCCTTCTCTTCCCTCAACTATTTATCTATTATCATTGATGTTTTAATAACACCACTGTCCTGAAAACGTTCTTTACAAGGTTTCAGACAATATCTATCTGACGAGGGCAAAGGAAACTTTACTTAGTCTCTCAAGATCACTTCATAATTTTTGTGAAAAACTTTCCTTTAGCTTCATTGACACCATACTCACCAGAAATATTCCCTAAGTTCGTGGTCAGTCCTTTTCAGTTTCATTTCTTTGCTCCCTCTCTTCTACCTGACTCCAAATATTGAAACATCTTAAGAATCAGTATTGATCCTCTTCTCTAACCAAATATCATACAGGTAGTCTATTCTTTTTCCATAGTTTTACAAATCATCTATATGCTAAAGACTCCCTAAGTTGTAACTCTACACTTGGCCTCTTCTTTGAGTTCAATAATTATATATCCAACTTCTCATTTGACATATTAATCTACATGTCTAGAATGGATTTCAAAACTTATGCCTAAATTGGAAGCCCTGATTTATGCTTCCAAGCCTGCTGTAATCTAACCTATTTCAGGGACAAAAATAATCAGTATTCCAAATAGCCCAAGACACAAACTGATTTCCAGCTTTGATTCTTTACTTTCCCTCATTTTCTATATAAAATGCATTTGCAAAACTATTATTTCTACATAGAAAATACATTTTATATTTTTTTCCTGTTTTTCTCTATCCCCACTGTCAACATCATTCCATATCTAAACAATTGATGCAAAAATTCCTCAATCTTCATGCTTTCATGGAGAATTGTCCTTTCAGTAATGGAGACAAATTTATAAAAGATGCCAGTAACCTTATAGGGTGGTATGGCTGCATGCTTCAGTATAATACAAATATCATGGTGCTGTTTACAGCCATAGCTATCTCTGGAATTAGTAAGACTCTAATCTATACTTGGAAACACCTCTTTACCTGTCTTCTTCCCTGTCCTGTCTGGTTGCACAAGTTTTTTTTTTTTTTTTTTTAACAGTTTTCTCCAAAATGTACTCTGCTAAGAAATCACTTGTCTAATGTTCAAGCTGGTTTTAAAAAGGCAGAGGAACCAGAGATCAAATTGTCAACATNCCAAAGAAAGGCAATGCCAAAGAATGCTCAAACTACCGCACAATTGCACTCATCTCACATGCTAGTAAAGTAATGCTCAAAATTCTCCAAGCCAGACTTCAGCAATACGTGAACCGTGAACTCCCTGATGTTCAAGCTGGTTTTAGAAAAGGCAGAGGAACCAGAGATCAAATTGCCAACATCTGCTGGATCATGGAAAAAGCAAGAGACTTCCAGAAAAACATCTATTTCTGATTTATTGACTATGCCAAAGCCTTTGACTGTGTGGATCACAATAAACTGTGGAAAATACTTCAAGAGATAGGAATACCAGACAACCTGACCTACCTCTTGAGAAACCTATATGCAGGTCAGGAAGCAACAGTTAGAACTGAACATGGAAAAACAGACTGGTTCCAAATAGGAAAAGGAGTACGTCAAGGCTGTATATTGTCACCCTACTTATTTAACTTCTATGCAGAGTACCTCATGAGAAACACTGGGCTGGGAGAAGCACAAGCTAGAATCAAGATTGCTGGAAGAAATATCAATAACCTCAGATATGCAGATGACACCACCCTTACAGCAGAAAGTGAAGAGGAACTCAAAAGCCTCTTGATGAAAGTGAAAGTAGAGAGTGAAAAAGTTGGCTTAAAGCTCAACATTCAGAAAATGGAGATCATGGCATCTCGTCCCATCACTTCATAGGAAATAGATGGGCAAACACTAGAAACAGTCAGACTTTATTTTGGGGGGATCCAAAATCACCACAGATGGTGACTGCACCCATGAAATTAAAAGACACTTACTCCTTGGAAAAAAAGTTATGACCAACCTAGATAGCATATTCAAAAGCAGAGACATTATTTTGCCAGCCAAGGTCTGTCTCATCAAGGCTATGGTTTTTCCAGTAGTCAAGTATGGATGTGAGAGTTGGACTGTGAAGAAAGCTGAGCACCGAAGAATTGATGTTTTAGAATTGTGGTGTTGGAGAAGACTCTTGAGAGTCCCTTGGACTGCAAGGAGATCCAACCAGTCCATTCTGAAGATCAGCCCTGAGATTTCTTTGGAAGGAATGATGCTGAAGCTGAAACTCCAGTACTTTGGCCATCTCATGCGAAGAGTTGACTCATTGGAAAGGACTCTGATGCTGGGAGGTATCGGGGGCAGGAGGAGAAGGGGACGACAGAGGATGAGATGGCTGAATGACATCACTGACTCAATGGACATGAGTCTGAGTAAACTCCAGGATTTGGTGATGGACAGGGAGGCCTGACGTGCTGCGATTCATGGGATCTCAAAGACTTGGACATGACTGAGCGACTAAACTGAACTGAACTGAATAATCATCTATAATCCCTGGCTTTGTTTCTTAGCAAACTGGCTTGGACCTCGTCCTTAACAGTGTAGTTAGATAAAGTTCAAAGTGACAAAGCAGTATGAAATTAGAAATGATTTTTTACTCTTTGCTTTTTATCATTTTTTAAAAATTTATTAATTAATTAATTTTTGGCTGTGCTTGGTCTTTGTTTCCACATGGGCTTTTCTCTAGCTGCCATGAGCTGGGGCTACTCACTAGTTGCAGTGTGTGGGTTTCTTGTTGCCATGGGTTCTCGCTGTGGAGCACTGACTCTAGGGACCACGGACTTCAGTAATTGTAGTTCCTGGGCTCTAGAGCATAGGCTCAATTGTTGTGGCTGGGCTCTTCCTAGATCAGGGATCGAACCTGTGTCTCCTTCATTGGCAGGTGAATTCTTTACCACTATTCCTCCAAGGAAACTTTTGTTTTGTTTTTAATAAAGGCTCTAGATATATGACTGTTCTTCATTTAGCCAGATGAAAATTATTACCTAAAAGAAGTAATACTTTAAAAGTTATAGAAGCAACAAAGTAGTACATTTGGGGAAAATTAATGTTTAGTGGATCAGGAAATACCACAGTAAGAAATAGCAGGAAGAGGTAACACTAGAGTTGAAATTAAGGGAAAGCTAGGGAAGCTGTATGGAGCAGAGGCTTAGCAATTGCTTAAATTGTTATCAACATGATTAAAATTTTAAATTAGAATGCTATTTCCATTTTTCCTTATGTTCTGATAGAGATTCTTCAGAAATATTGACATCCTAAATCAGAAACAACCTTGTCCCGAAACTGCCTTTGACAATATCATTAAAACTCTTGCTTTCAACATTTCTATTTCTTGTTTAATCTGGATTTATTTACTTTATGCTCTACCTTACCCCATATATATCATACTCTGTCTTTGAGGAAGGGGACTTGCTATCTAAGATTTATTTTGTATGTTTAAATATTATTCCCAGTGTCTGAGATCTCATACATTGCATACTAAACAATCAGTAGAAACATATGAGTTTTGTAACTATTTTGAGTGCTTGAAATTATAACATATTATTAATAGAATGCAATTAAGTATTTCTTATACTATCCCAGCAATCTATTTAAAAATAAAACAATATTGGAACAAGAATTAAAGATATAAATTACTTAGAGTTTTCTAACAGAAATATAACTATCACCAAAAGAGTCATTTTTTTTTTCTTTCTACCCCTTGAAATATATGCTTATGTATTTTTTTACATTGATTTTGCACTAGACACTTCAAGTTTCAGAGTGTAGTCTGTTCTCTGGAATGAGAATTAAAGGTCCCTAAGAGGCTTGTCTTGATAGCTGAGAACTTTTTAGAGGTTTGAATTGTGTTTAATCCTGAGGAAGCCAGGGGTTATTTTCATCTATCAACCGTATGATCTTTCTGAGCAGTAGGGCCTTTTTGTCTTATTTGTATAAAAAATAATGAAGATGATGTTTACATTTGCTGTGAATTTCCTGGTGAATCTTAATACTCTTGATTACTTCTACTATTTTTATTAGTAATATCTGAAATATATAAGTTATCTGTGTTTAGACTACTTTGGATGTAGTCCAACAGTCATCCCAAGGCAAGACATAACAGTAGAAAAACTGGCCTAAACTATTTCAAAAGTGACTTTTAAAAATTAAATAGAAAGTATACAGAGCAGCTTTGCATACCATGTGTGTTGCAGAAAAAGTATAAGAAAATGGTAGACAAATTATAACTGAAACTAGGTAAATTCTGAAGAAAAGTGTTCTTATTTATGATATCTTTTACCTTTTCTTTCCCAAGCTTATTAATTTTCACTCAGCTCACTCTCTGTGCACATATGTCAAGTCTTGTCTGTTAAAATGTGAGCAATGAAAAATATATATCATCTTAATATATTTATTTATTCCAGATTTATTATAAAAGCAAATGCACGCAACATTCAGATAGGAAATGTATATTCCAGAGCATGTTGGAAGAATTGAGGAGTTTTCTTTAGATTAGCACATTGACAATGAAAGAATAATAGGAACATGGAAATGTAGAAGCCTGTCATCTTTTTAATGGAATAAAAAGAGGTTTACAAACATCAGTAATTGCCCTCAAAATTTGCTATTCTTTTTAACAGTATTTGTTGATTACACTAAACCTAAATCATTATGAAAAGATATATTCACATAGATTTTAATATATTTTATGGAATTTCTTTGCAAATTATTTGTGGAATAAGAACAATTTATTTACAACTTAAAAAAAACAAGAATATTTCATCTTTTTTAGAAAGTCATAATCTATGTATTATTAACATATAATTTTTATGGCCCCATAATTTACTTTTCAATGAAATAAAACTAGAAAAAATTAAAAGCACTCAAGAGATTGAAAATATATGTGGTAAATGTGGTAATATATAAAATTATATCAGAAGTTATCTTTTTTCTTTTTTTAATTTATTTTTTAATTAATTTTTATTTTTTAGTTTGTTTTGCTTTACAATACTGTATTTGTTTTGCTATACATCGGCATGAATCAGCCACAAGTGTACATGAACTCCCAATCCCGACCCCCACCTCCCTGCTCCTGCCCCAGACCATCTCTCTGGGTTATCCCCGTGCATCAGTCCCAAGCATCCTGCATCCCGCATCAAACCTAGACCAGCGATTCANTTTTTTGATTGGGTCATTTATTTTTCTGGAATTGAACTGCATAAGCTGCTTGTATATTTTTGAGATTAGTTGTTTGTCAGTTGTTTCATTTGCTATTATTTTCTCCCATTCAGAAGGCTGTCTTTTCACCTTGTTTATAGTTTCCTTTGTTGTGCAGAAGCTTTTAATTTTAATTAGAACCCAATTTTTTATTTTTGCTTTCATTTCCAGTGTTCTAGGAGGTGGATCATAGAGGATCCTGCTGTGATTTATGTGGGAGAGTGTTTTGCTTATGTTCTCCTCTAGGAGTTTTATAGTTTCTTGTCTTACGTTTAGATCTTTAATCCAATTTGAATTTATTTTTGTGTATGGTGTTAGAAAGTGATCTAGTTTCACCCTTTTACAAGTGGTTGACCAGTTTTCCCTGCACCACTTGTTAAAGAGATTGCCCTTAATCCACTGTATATTCTTGCCTCTTTTGTCAAAGGTAAGGTGTCCTTAGGTGTGTGGATTTATCTCTGGGCTTTCTATTTTTTTCCATTGATCTATATTTCTGTCTTTGTACCAGTACCATACTGTCTTGATGACTGTGGCTTTGTATTGAAGCCTGAAGTCAGGTAGGTTGATTCCTCCAGTTCCATTCTTCTTTCTCAAGATGGCTTTGGCTATTTCAGTTTTTTTGTATTTCCATACAAATTGTGAAATTATTTGTTCTAGCTCTGTGAAAAATACCACTGGTAGCTTGATAGGAATTGCATTGAATCTATAGATTGCTTTGGGTAGTATACTCATTTTCACTATATTGATTCTTCCGATCCATGAACATGGTATATTTCTCCAACTCTTAGTGTATACTTTTAAAGTAGCATTTTTTTCTGACATTGTAAACTTGTTTGAATTACATAGTTTCAAAGTTTCCCCAAAGATTATAGATGGTAATTAATGCAATTTAGCTTGCTAGAGATACACTCAAAGCACCACAAACTGAATGGCTTAAGCAACTAAAATGTATGGTCTCACGGTTCTGAAGTCTAGATGTCCAAGACGAAGTTGTTGACAGGATTCGTTCCTTGAAGATTTGAGGGAAGAGTCTGTCCCAGGCTCCTCTCCTTGGTTTCTAGATCACTGTCTTCTCTCTTCACTCACGTTAGGCTTTGTCTAAGTGTATCTGTCCCCAATTTCCTCTTTATATAAACACAGTAGACATATCGTTTTGGGACCACCTCCTCCTTTTGTCATTTCAGTCATGTCTGACTCTCTAAGACTCTATGGACTAGCCTGCCAGGCTCCTCTGTCCATAGGATTCTCCAGGCAAGAGTACTGGAGTGGGTTTCCATGCCCTCCTCCAGGGGATCTTCCCAAACCAAAGATCAAATCCACATCTCTTGACTATCTTGCATTGGAAAGCAGATTCCTTACCACTGAGCCACTGGAGAAGCCCAACTAATGACTTAATTTTAACGTGGTTACCTATATAAAGACTTTATCTATAAATAAGGTAAATTCTGAGGTACTGAAAGTTAGGACATCAACATATGAACTGGGGAGAGGACCCAATTAAATTCATAGCATTCAATCTTTTATGTAACTAAGAGAATGTGTTGTATAAGTCATTCTTTATTTAAAAGAAATTTTATTTTTAGCAGCTGAAATTAATAATACTCTTTGGTCTTATATTGCAGAGTGGTCAAAATGTGCCTAAGAGAAAGGAGAAAAACCAGGCAAAATTGAGAAATCTAAGAGATAAAACACTGCTGTGTAAACTTACAATTTGTTCTTTAAAAATCCCATTTTTAGTGGCCAAAGAAATTTTTATTTCTGTGCATAAATTAATTCAAATAAAGAAAACAATAATTAAAACAATTCACTATTGGAATAGCCATTTTGAGTTGGTTTAGTAGTTAAATTTTTTTAATGGTCAAGCATAATTTTAAATAAATGCACTTTTACATATATATGTCACATTAAAGGCATGTTATTAATATTTAATTTTGAGAACTTATTTGTATTTGGATAAATCATTGCACGTAGCATATTTTATCACAATAATTCTGATGGCAGAATCAGAGTTAATTTTTAAATCTGTTTATAATTAAATGTTTTTATAATAAAGTCCAAGTAACACTAACAGTTTTGATTTTTTACTATAAATATCACACCTCCAACTCATAGGTTTTTATAGTAATAGATTATGCATTCCCTAGTCTTATCATGTATGTTTAATTGCACATTGCAAACATGCTTTTTGTACTGTCAGTGAAATTCACTTTATATCTTACAAATCAAATGTTTAGTCAGACAAAGAAAAATAATGCTTGACAAGGAATGTCACATAGATATGTTGTTACATGAGACATTATGTAATTCAACCTTGATGAAGGGCTTTATGCAAAATTCATAACCTCCATTTCAGTCAAGCACTTGTATATTCATTCATCAGATAAGTACCACCTTAAGCAGTCTATTTTTTATAGCTATGATCTCTGACTTACTTCTCATCTTTTTAAATAGTGATGATAGAAAATGCCTCACAAATACTTAAAGCATTTTATCCTTGGTGACATTTTATCACCAATTCACTACTGAACAATAGCTAAGTAGACTGTAAGAGAGAGGGATATAGGAAACAAAAAGCAGTGAAATCTAGGGTCAGATTTGCATGTAGTTTAGTCAAATTCAATTACAGCAGCACCACCTATTGGTGATATTTATCAGTGTAAATTCTAAATAATTCTGCGTGTGTTAAAATGTATTTTCAATCAATATACATATATTCTCTTATACTTATTGCATAGATTATCAGTTAAACAATAATTGTCAAGTGTATTCCTTTTTATGAAGAGGTCTACCTTAATATTTCTCTCTCTATATGACCTTCAGTTTTGTATTCTGGAAGAAGTATTCAATGTGTATTCCTACACATTAAATATTGTTAGATGCACACTTCAATGTGGATTCCAGCATGAATTTTTTTTCCTTAATATAATTTCATTTTTCCATTGGTTCATATTTTTTTAGGAACTAAGGAATTTCATTTTAGAGTGAGAGTTTTCTTATCTTCTTATCTTCTTTTATTTTTTTTTTCCTTCTCAGGTCTAAAATCACTGTAAACTCACAGGATGTTAAGTCTGTTGTATTAAGAAATATTCTGACTATAAACAGCAGAAGCTGAACTGAATGTAATTGTCCTATTAACATAGGAAATAGTACAAATGGCCCCTACTTGTGAGAACATAGTTAAAATAAATACAAGGCTTGAGATTCTTTTGGATGTCCAAATATGATAAAATATAGTACAAAATACTATTTAATATTAAAGAAGGAAATGTCAATTGTATAAGATACCTAGAGTCTGCTAGACATTTTTGAAGCACAGGAAATATGGGAGTTGCAGGGAATAAAGTGAGACAAAATCTTTGATAACATTTGTGAGAAAACTCAAAAATGACTGTTAGTGATTTTAGACTATATAATGGAGCCCCTAACACTTTTTCACACAATCTAAGCTGAGCAAATTAGGTTTAATTTAGTAATCACAAGTTGATTTCATAAACCCTCATTTATAGTAATTTGCAAGTTTTAAAAAATGCACCTTTTTTGGAATGGTTGAAAGTCATATAAAATATAAACATTTTCTTCTATAATTAAAAAATAAAAGTCTAATATGTAAAAATGAACTTTCCAGGTTGCTCAATGGTTAGAGTTTGCCTGCTAAAGCAGGAGATGCAGGAGTCATTTAACCTCTGGGTCAGGAATATCCCCTGGAGAAGGAAATGACAGCCTGCTCCAGTATTCTTGCCTGGAAAATCCTATGGACAGAAGAGCCTGCTGGGCTACAGTCCTTGGGGATGCAGAGCGGGACATAACTGAGCTACTAAACAGCAAAACAACAATACCTAACAAAGTTCTTAGAATTCAATACTTAGAATTTTAGCTGAAGCATAATCAGAAAACAAGTACAGATAATTGTTTTTAGGATCATTTTTCTTTTGGTAAGAATATAGAAATTAGTAAAATGGCTATAAAGTTTGTCTAAAATAAGAGACATAAGTTTGCATAGAAAAGATTTAAAAATTTTTGAGTGAAATAACTAACATGAAAGGCTTTAGTCCAAGAGCCAGAAAAACCCCAAAATTAATTGTTTTTCATTTGCTGCAAATGCAGGGTGCTTCACTTGACATGACTTGAATGATATCTGAATGTTTTATTATATATATTTGTTTATACATAAAATCTTTGTTTCCTAAGGAACAAAAGTCTGCAACATTGGTTATTTTTCAGCAAAAGAGAAAAACAAAATTGTACTGTTATGCAATGAATTTGTGTCCCCCTAAAATTTGCATGTTGAAATATTAACCCTCAATGTGACTATATCTAGAGACAGGGCTTTTATACTTTAATGTATCCTTTTATTTTCATGTTTGGTTATCATGAAATCTGTTAAACTGAGTCCTTTTCTCTAATTACACATCTTGTAAAACTCAGATATATTCCAAACATGTAATTCATTAGTTATTCTTTCACAAAATGGACAAGACCAAGGATTTTTGAGAGAAATCAGTTTGGAAGTAAAAAGGTAGGCACACACACACATATAGAAGTTTAACCTCATAATTAAAAGAACTAGTTGGGATTAAAGATTAGGAATGTTTTGCTGTTATCTTGTTTTGTTTTTTTAAAAGTATAGTTGACATAATTCTTGTTAGTTTCAGATATATAACAAAGTGATTCAGTTATATACCTATACACATACACATATATAATTTTCAGGTTGTTTTCCATTATAGGTCATTAAAAGACATAGATATAGCTCCCGTGCTACATAGTAGGTTGTTGTTCATCTATTTTTAACTAATTTTATTGGAGTATAGTTGATTCATAATGTTGTGTTAGTTTCTGCTATATAGCAAAATGAACAAGTAAAGACTGAGCTTTTGGTTAATAGTAAAAGTCTGATACTTCTCACTGGGTGATCATGGGGCACATTTTCAAGTTTGAGTCTCATTTTTTATCAGAAAAAAATGGCTTTTTTTTGATACATTTCTCTTCTTTTTTTAATTTTTGGGAAGAAAAATGATATGGCAAAGAATATTTTTGAGTCTTTAATTCAAGAATGAGAATAAATGGCTCCAGGCTGCCTCTTACTTAGTTCTCTAGCACTTTCAGAATTGGATATTTCTAAAAAAGAATCAGAGATACTATTTTTTGAATCATACATTTCCTCATAATGTAAAATTTCTATCATGATATTTTGATACTGATTATATAATTTATTTGACTCATAGTATGTAAGTCTCATAGATATCACATTATGCTAACTACAAGTTTAGTATATTGTGCCTATATTTGTATTGAACAGAACACAGATGTTAACAGTCTTGACCCTAGATTGTGGCCATTCATTTATTCCTGAAAAATATTTGTGCTTTTAATTTTACATCTTTAATTCTTGAGTAGTCATTCATCTGAGAATGAAAATGTGTCTCTCTTCAAAGAAATAAATCTAATGTGATAGGATACTTTATTTCTATAACCTGTGCATTTTGGCTCCAATTGCATTAAATGTATTCTCTTTCTCAAATAAGGATCCTCTGGTTTTCAATGTTTCTTGGTATTAGAGTCACACTGAAGTTTTTTGAAACTAAGTCAAATTTTTCCAAGCATTTAATATTTGGGTAACTTTGAATCTATCTTCCTCTTTTAGTGAGTAAATATGTTTCAACCATTCTTTACTCTCAAAATTCTAATTCAAATCATTTTCATGAGTACATTTCACCAAGCACCCCATATAATAAGCATGAACTGCCAATTCCTTGTAATTTTCAGACAATTTCCATATGTTATATAGTTATTATGTTCTTGTAGGCTAATTGGTAATTATACCCAAATTGGGGTACTTAGAAAAGTTGCTCTTAAGAAAAATTATCTTTAATTTTTCTCAATAACCTTTTTTCCATTGGATATTTTATAATTCATTTACATCATATGCAACACCATTTTGTCTCTTTAATAATGTGCTCAGGACACAATAACTGAAATTCTTAGTAATATTGATATTACATGGATCTAAAGAACATCACTCATTTCCTACCGTTCCCCAGATAAAAGTTGTAGAAATAATTCAAAATATGTATTACTAAGAAAGTACATCAGCAACTAAAATCCTTGTCTACTCTTGGGTTTATTTTCTATGTAAGAAATGGATGTAGTTATAGAAATGCCCTCCAGTGAAAAACCACTGGGAATAAACCAGAGTTCAACACTTTGGGTTTATTAAGCATTGCATATATGGGAGGGAAGACTTAAAATTAGGGTTTCTTTGCTCCTCAGTTCAGTTCAGTTGCTCAGTCATGTCCGACTCTTTGCAACCCCATGAATCGCAGCACGCCAGGCCTGCCTGTCCACCACCAACTCCCGGAGTTCACTAAGTAATGCCAATCAGAAAGTGTTCCCCTCCCCCATTCAGCTCTGCCAGGAATTGGAGGTCTCATGGAAGGGAGATTCTCAGCAGCTGTGTGATGATAGAGAGCTTCGGTTTCCTCATCTTAAACATGAATCTTCTTCCCAGGTGACGCTAGTGGTAAAGAACATGCCTGCCAATGCAGGGGATGTAAGAGACGCAGGTTCAATCCCTGGATCTGGAAGATCCCCTGGAGGAGGACACGGAAACACACTCCAGTATTCTTGCCTGGAAAATCCCATGGACAAAGGAGACTGGGCGGGCTACTGTCCATAAGGTCCCAGAGAGTCCTAAACACAAAAACGCAACTGAGGCGACTTAGCACACACCCACAAGGTGACTCTAAACGTGGACTACCCATAGTTTGTAAATACCCACCTTACATAGTGGAAGACCCATAGTTTATGTGTTCAGTAAAAGATGTTAATCATTGTTACAAGCAGCACCTGCTTCTCAATGAAGCCCAGATCCCACCTCTAGCATACTTAAGCCCCATATGCCCAAATCTTCCTAGATGCCCAAATCTCACACCAGAAAGACAAATAAAAGCTTGAAGACTGTGGCAGAAGAGTGAAACATTTGAGGGCTAGGATCAACTTCATTCTGTGCTTGCCTATTTGCACATTTGGTTTGGCTCTGGCCTATGGGTCTCTAAGGAAAAGAGGACTACTGTCTTGGGAGATACTGAACACTGCGTTGAACTAAATGATGGTCACAGTGTGACTTGCATGGGAAATTTTGGGATATCTCAGTAAGTGGATGTTACCAAAAACTTACTAGATTTTGCTTTGTGTTAGATCATTTGGGAGAAAATATAGGATAGAGCTCTGTTCTGGCTTTGCTGGTGTTGGGAAGCAGGGATCATACTTCAATTTGGTAACTTAACAAATATTACCTAAAAGATAAAAAAGTCACCCTGGTGGCTCAGAGGTTAAAGCGTCTGCCTTCAGTGCAGGAGACCCAGGTTCGATCCCTGGGTTGGGAAGATCCTCTGGAGAAGGAAATGGCAACCCACTCCAGTACTCTTGCCTGGAAAATTCCATGGACTGAGGAGCCTGCTGGGCTACAGTCCATGGGGTTGCAAAGAGTCAGACACGACTGAGCGACTTCACCTTCACCTTCACCTAGAAGATAGAAAAATTTAAGTTGTAATTGGAAAAGAAGCAACAGTCACTCAAATAATTTGAGATAAGGGGATGTTTGATCATCTTGTCTGTGTTCTCAAGCAATAGTGGAGAGGTCTTATTTTTATCTTGATCCACCAGGGATAGAGAATGGCCTATCAAGATCTAACTATGAGTACCAGGCCAGCTCACAGCAACACTATGGTTTAGCAAGCAGTACCAAGCCAGCACCAGATGTCAGGGAGTTTTTTCTTTCTCAGTAACTACAATGGCAATAAGTTTTTTGCCTTTTGTACAATAAGCTCAAACACATTCGCCAGAATCTAGAGACAAACTAAAGAGAAAGTTCTCATTTTGTAAACCACTATTCCCAAATTTTTTTTCTGTCTCTCTGTAATGCTCAGCCATTTCCCAACTTAGGGCATTTTTATTATCGCTACCATAATTCTCAAATTCTATGCTTATATTTATTATTCATGTTTTGCTTAAATATCTCAAAAATATTTCTTTCATATACAATCAAAAATACACTATTGATGTATGTGTGTGAATGTGTTAATCACTAGTAATGTCCAATTCTTGTGACTCCATGGATTGTAGCTCACCAGGCTCCTCTGTCTACAAGGATTCTCCAGTCAAGAATACTGGAGTGCTTGTTGATTTTTGGATCGCAGCCATTCTGACTGGTGTGAAATGGTACCTCAACGTGGTTGGATTTGCATTTCTCTGATAATGAGTGATGTTGAGCATCTTTTCATGTGTTTGTTAGCCATTCGTATATCTTCTTTGGAGAAATGTCTATTTAGTTCTTTGGCCCATTTGTGGAGAAAAGGGAACCCTCTTACACTGTTGGTGGGAATGCAAATTAGTACAGCCACTATGGAGAACGGTGTGGAGATTCCTTAAAAAATTGCAAATAGAAATGCCTTATGATCCAGTGATCCCACTGCTGGGCATACACACCAAGGAAACCAGAATTGAAAGAGACACATGTACCCCAATGTTCATTGCGGCACTGTTTATAATAGCCAGGACATGGAAGCAACCTAGATGCCCATCAGCAGATGAATGGATAAGAAAGCTGTGGTGCATATACACAATGGAGTATTACTCAGCTATTAAAAAGAATACATTTGAATCAGTTCTAATGAGGTGGATGATGCTGGAGCCGATTATACAGAGTGAAGTAAGCTAGAAAGGAAAACACCAATACAGTATACTAACACATATATATGGAATTTAGAATGATGGTAATGATAAACCTGTACGCAAGACAGCAAAAGAGACACAGATGTATAGAACAGCCTATGTGATATCATAAGTGAAACGAATCACCAGTCCAGGTTTGATGCAGGATGCAGGATGCTTGGGACTGATGCACAGGGATAATCCAGAGAGAGGGTGTGGGGTGGGAGGGGGGAGGTGGGGGTCGGGATTGGGAGTTCATGTACACTCGTGGCTGATCCATGTCAATGTGTAGCAAAACGAATACAGTATTGTAAAGCAAAACAAACTAAAAAAATAAAAATTAATTTAAAAAAATAAAATAAATAAATTAAAAAAAAGAATACTAGAGTGCGTTGCCTTCTCCATACTGTTGATACTATGTATAAAATAGATAATAAATGAAAACATACTGTATAGTACAGGAACTCTATTCAATGCTCTGTGGTGACCTAAATGGGAAGGAAATCCAAAGAGGGGATACATGTACAAGTATGGGCTTCCCTGGTGTCTCAGGCAGTAAAGAATCTGCCTGCAGTGCAAAAGATCCAGGTTCAACCCCTGGGTCCGGAAGATCCCCAATCTATTCCAGTATTCTTGCCTGGAGAATTCCATGGACAGAGGACCCTAACTCGACTGAGTGACTTTCACTTTTCATGCACATGTATAGCTGATTCACTTTGCTGTATAGCAGAAACTAACACAACATTGTAAAGGAACTATACCTCAATAAAAAGTAATTTAAAAGGGAAAAAAAATAGCCCCAACTTTCATTTCCTATCCATTACACTCTCTTTTCCTTATCTTACTAATCTCAGAAAATGTCTCATTTATTTAGTTTTTACTTATTTGGGGAAGGTCACATTTTCCCCAAAGGATGAGTTTCATACATTCAGAATTCATGTAAATTGTGTTTACCATGCTTTCCTCTTGCACATTACAGGTTCTCATTAGACATTTGATGGATAAATCAATACAAAAGCAGATTTAATTGTTAAGTATATACTTTTCTGATGAAGAAATTTTCTGAGTTAAAAGGAAAGTTTTCTGAGTGTAGCAAATGAATATATAAATTCCACCATCCTAACTCGAGTTTTTAGAAAAAGCAAATATTTTCTAGGAAATAGAGTGCAAGGAGAGACAATCATTGAAGCTGAACCATGTGAGCATAATTTTGAACACTAACCTATACTCTCTTATTTTTCTTCCACAGTTATGTATCAGAAGCAATTAAAGTTAATTAATTTAAATTTAAAGGAAGGAGTTAATCTCATGGCACTCTCACAATTACAGGCTACAGATTTCCACCTAGGGGTATTCACAAGCAAACCTGAGAAAGTAACTCAGTTGCTTATGTATAATACACCCAACAAATGACATTCTAGGACAATCTGACCTGCCTAATCCTGCTGCAGGCAGCTCAGACTTAATGTAGGGAGCAATAACAAGACTAAAGGGCATTTTCTCTCCTATTTTCCATAAAAGCCTACTGCCAGCTTTCATCCCAGTGCCAAAATCAAGCAGGCTCTTACAGCCCTTCGAAGTCTGTAGGTACAACCTAATATTTCTGTGATTATTTATGGAGAGTTGACCTGATCATGGTATTGTAGTAATGTGATGGACATATTTTACTTAGACCCTCACATTAGGACCTAATCTCATCCATAGTTTGCAGCTCCCTTGAAGCCATGTTGCAACAGAGTTCTGTTAAATGACATTGTTCTATAACATTTGTGCATGGTCAGCTCTTGTTTGTAACTATCTTCCCAAGATTGCTCATATAACAAGTATTCTTAGAAGGTACAAATACTGTCTCCCTCTTAGGAGTAGGACATATTTGATTTCTGACTAAAATGATAAAGATAATGTCTTCTTCTTGGGTAGAATGGATGGGCAGGTTTGCTGGTAATTCTTTTTAAAGAGTCGGGATTCTCTGTTTAGCATTCAGTGGCTGATACACACTCATTGTATCCGTGCCTATCTCCACATCATCTCTGTGGGACTTGGTGAAAGGGTGCAAGGAAAACCAATGCAAACAGGAAGTTTATGCACTTGATTCTGCCATGAGTAATAAAGTCCTTTGTCTCATATTTAGTACATCCATGCCTGCTGTCACTACCTAAGAAACGTAGGAAGATCATACAGGGTAGATAAAAACAAATATGAAACAATTAGAGAAATATATCTCAGCTGTGCCTTAGGCTTCCTTCTTCTTCTGTCTGGACTTTTTCATTATAAATATTTGTTAATATTTAATAAATATTATAAATGTATAATATATAATAAATATTTGTATAAATATTATTATTCATTATATAAAAGTGAACACATGTTTGTGCATAGTCGTGTCTGACTCTCTGCAACGCCATGGACTGTAGCTCACCAGACTCCTCTGTCTATGGAATTTTCCAAGTAAGAATATTGGAGTGGGTTGCCATTTCCTACTCCAGGTGATCTTCCTTACCCAGGGATCAAACCTGTGTCTCTTGGATCAAACCTGTGTCTCTTTCATCTCCTGCATTGATAAGTGGATTAGTTACCACTGTGCCATAAAATGCTGGTCATATATATTGCCTCAGTATAGGTAAGATCATTTGGTGACTGTTTACATTTCTACACAATTTTAGCTATGACTGCATTGGTTTTTTTCTCATTCAGGTAAATATGAAGATATAGATGATTAAGTGAGATACGATATTATTGACAATCTTTAATTATTTCTACTCATATAATGAAAAAGTAATTTAATTAAAATTCAACACTTTAATGACTTCTGGGTACAGATTATTTGTTGCTAATCTTGCAACTAGGTATGACACATTCTACAAAGTTCCATTGAAAAAATGTGGGCCAGGCAATATCTAATGTTTCTCCCAATATATAATTACTCTGTGCACTAGTTTCTAGTAGAAATGTACAGTCTTATTATTTCCAAAGTGCAGAAGCAAATGCATCTTTTCTACTTAGTTATCTACTTAATTTGGGACATATCTTGCTTATTTTTGTAGCTAATGTCAAACACCTTATATAAGTCATCACACCTTTCTTTGTTAAAATATACATGGAAGAGTCCTATACCTAGCCATAAAAATGAGCCTCCTTATTATTCCACATATTTTCACAAATATTTTTTTCTTATAGATGTTATAATGGGACCTCCACTTGTCACTTCAACAGTTATTCATGGAATCCTGAGCTCTTCCTCTAAGACTGGGGATTAAATATAACTTTAATATTGGACAAAAGAGTGTTGATGCACAATGGGCAGTGCACAAAAAAAAAAGTCACTGAAGATGGTTTAATTGCTGCTGTATGGCCATGTACCACAATTCTTATTTTAATGTAGGAGTCACTATGTGGTTATATTTTTGAAATAATGGAATTTTTAAAGAAAAAAAATACTGAAAGCTAAGTTTTGAAAAAACCCATAACTCAGTTTTAAATGTTGTCTCTATATGATTAATCATTGAGAAGTGGTTATAAGTTTAAAAAAAAGTTACCCATGGCCATCTGCTTACAGAATGAATGTCAAACTATGAAGACCACAAATTTTGTTTCTTTTAAAAGAACTTGTAACTCTATACTATGCTGTTAACATAAAGTTCCTAACAATGAATTGTATCTGCTAAAATATCAAAAATATATTTATATATTCAATAAAATCATAATAGGAAATTAGCTCTCAGTTTGATGTGTCTGACACCAAAATGGAACTTGTGACGACCTAGAACATATATAAGAAAATATCAATAGCTTCTTTGCAAATAAATACAAGTTGTCATATTTTAAACCATTAAAATTTATAATGCATAAAATGTACCTTAATATGATTAATTATAGATGAAATTAGTGACAGTTTGCAAACACATTTGTGTGTGTGTGTGTGTGTATAAAGATGAAGTATAGAAAGAAAAATTCTATTAAAATTCTGTAAATGTGAAATACAGTAACTTTTCATCAATATAAAAATTTGCATTTAATTATAATTTAAGAAGAGTGCTTAGAATATCCTAGAAGCAACAGCTTCCTGTGTTGGCTTTGTCATTATCTGGAAGATATGGAAAACTAGATATTACACTTAGTTCTACATAATACAAGTCTGGCAAGAACAAACATAACCTTCATTTCATTTTCTGCAAATCTCTTTTAAGTGATTAGTTGTTACTTACTTCTGGACACCTTCTGGAGATTTTTGATAATAATAGTATCTTTAAAATATCTCAGTTCAGTCGCTCAGTTGTGACCCAATGGACTGCAGCATGGCAGGCTTCCCTATCCATCACCAACTCCAGGAGCTTTCTCATACTCATGCCTATTAAGTCAGTGATACCATCTAACCATTTCATCCTCTGTTGTCCCCTTCTCCTTCTGTCTTCAATCACAACCAGCTTCAGTGTCTTTTCAAATGAGTCAGTTCTTTGCATCAGGTGGCCAAAGTACTGGAGTTTCAGCTTCAACATCAGTCCTTCCAATCAATATTCAGGACTGATTTCTTCTAGGATGGACTGTTTTGATCTCCTTTTAGTCCAAGGGACTCTCAAGAGTCCTCTCCAACACCACAGTTCAAAAGAATCAGTTCTTCAGTGCTCAGCTTTCTTTATAGTCCAACTCTCACATCTGTACGTGAGTACTAAAAAATCCATAGCTTTGACTAGTCATGAAAGTAATGTCTCTGCTTTTTAATATGCTGTCTAGGTTGGTCAAAGCTTTTGTTCCAAAGAGCAAATGTCGTTTAATTTCATGGCTGCATTCACCATCTGCAGTGATTTTGGAGCCCAAGAAAAGAAACTCTGTCACTGTTTCCACTGTTTCCCCATCTATTTCCCAAGAAGTGATGGGGCTGGATGCCATGATCTTCGTTTTCTGAATGTTGAGCTTTAAGCCAACTTTTTCACTCTCCTCTTTCACCTTCATCAAGAGGCTCTTTAGTTCTTCTTCACTTTTTGCCATAATAGTAGTGTTATCTGTATATCTAAGTTTATTGATATTTCTCCTGGCAATCTTGATTCCAGCTTGTGCTTCATCCAGCCCAGCATTTTTCTGCATATAAGTTAAATAAGCAGGGTGACAATATACAGCCTTGATGTACTCCTTCCCCAATTTGGAACCAGTCCTTTTTTCCATGTGTACTTCTAAACAGGGTCAAAATTTGAGGTAAGAAGGGGTTCAATAAGTTATGTACCAGGTATGAAATGTTCCCTCATACTTGTATTTTTCTCCTCTTCTCTAAGAAGCCAATGCTCAACTGATACCACCAACTCTTCTATCAGTTTCCAAGTCGTCTCATTTATAGGGAAGCCACCTATCCAGTCTATATATTTTTATATTCATTAACCTAAATGTATCTTTGTTGCTACCATCTTTTTTTGTTTTCTTTTAAGTTTCTTTTTAAATAAATTTCCATATGGATAAAGAAAAGTGGACGTGTGTGTTCAGTCATATGGGACTCTTTGTTACCCCATGGACTGTAGCCCACCAGGCTCCATGGAATTTCCTATGCAAGAATACTGGAGTGGGTTGTTGTTATTCCTTTCTCCAGGGGATCTTCCTACTAGTGTCATTAGCAATTCCTCCTAATATTCCATTGAAGAAGAGGGTACTAGTAACCTGGGATGAGAAGTAAGAAAGTAAATGAATGATCCAAATTATCAAGGGCTTCCCTGGTGGCTCAGGAGGTAAATAATCTGCCTGTAATGTGGAAACTCCTCCAGGGTATCTTCCCGACCTCTTCTTCCAAGGGATCTTCCCAACCCAGGGGTCTAATCCGCATCTCCTGCATTGGCAAGTGGATTTTTTTTACCACTGTGCCACCAAGGAATCAAAGAAAAGTTAAATGAAACTAATTCCCAGAAGGATTGTAATCCTTTAGTTCAATTATAGGGATATTAAAGCCAACCACAAATGAAGAAAAAAGGAGCTGATATTTAAAAAAAAATAAACAATAGTGAAATACCACTTCATCACAATATGGCAAAGTAATCATTCATGTCTAAATTCTGTCTTTGATGGGTCATTCATAGGCCCTTCATGAAGGATACAGACTTTTATTAGTGTTGTTCTAGGTCCATGAAAAAATCCAACCACTGAAACATGTGAACAGAGGAGTGTCTTCCTAAATGAGCTGAAAGTGAAAGTTGCTCTGTCATGTAGGACTCTTTGTGACCCCATGGTCTGTACAGTCCATGGAATTCTCTAGGCCAGAATAGTAGAGTGGGTCCCTATTCCTTCTCCAGCAGATTTTCCTGACTCAGGAATTTAACCAGGGTTTCCTGCATTGCAGGTATATTTGTTACCAGTTGAGCTATCAGGGAAGCCCTAAATTCACTGGCAGCCTTTCAAAGACTTTTACGTCATGTTGGACACTCGCCGTAATGTGCAAAGGCCTGTGATGGATACTATTATTAAGTACAATGCTGTGTGTGTGTGTGTGTGTGTGCGTGTGTGTGTATGAGAGAGACTCAGTTGTGTCTTATTCTGCAACCCTGTGACTTGTAGCCTTCCAGGCTCTTCTGTCCATGGAATTTCTCAGATAAGGATCCCTTTCTCCAGGGGATTTTCCGAACACATGGATTGAACCTGAGTCTCTCACAGTACAGACAGATTCTTTATCATCTGAGCCACTAGGGAAGCCCACAATACTTTGGCTCATTCATTTACTTGCTTGCTTCTCATCCCAGGTTGCTAGTACCCTTTTCTTCAATGGGATCTTAGGAGGAATTGCTAATGGCACTAGTAGGACACAGGTTATAGAGTGTTCTCCAACAGCATTTACTAGCAATGTGGACCTCTTATCAGGCACTAGGCCTTTGTACAAATATGAAGAGTCACTGGTCAGAGATATTTTGTTTTTATTTTGTTGATTATGCTGTGTTCATCTTGAGTGGATAGGGAATTTGAACAGAAAAAATAATGCTCATTAACGAAAATCTTATCTTTCAATTTAAACAATATTTTCCCCTAAAATAATAATTATGTGTTCTCTTTTCATCTCCCAATGGTATTAATATGAGAGCCCTATTTTGAATACTTCAATGAAATGGATTTTAATATCTTACCAACCAAGTTTTCCTGTGATTCCCAAGATGATAAGCACAGATCATAAAATACTTTTTTTATGCCTTATCTTGTTCCAAGAAAAATATGTTATCACAAAAGTATAAGCAATTGACATATGAAGACTATTTTAAAAAATTAAAAACTGATGAAACACTAAAAACCCAAAAGTAGGGAAAAATGCTATTGGAGGTTATCTACAAATTGTATGATATGGACCATTATGCCCCTATATAGAAGGTAGGCCAAAATTTTCTAATAGTCTTAAAGAAGGAGAAAACCCAGTAAGTGATAGAATTGACAGAATTCATGAGGTAAAACAAAAGTTCATGAAAAGTCTAATTGTTCATGAGTGTGAGAAAAGGCATAAATGATGCCCAAGAATTCTTATAGGTAGGTATTTCATAAATTAATTATATAAAACTTATATGATTCATTTATAATTTTTTAATTGATTTTTATTTTCTGGTTTGTTTTGCTTTATAATACTGTATTCATTTTGCTATACATTGACATGAATCAGCCACAATTGTACATGAACTCCCAATCCCGACCCCCACCTCCCCTCTCCCGCCCCACACCATCTCTCTGGGTTATCCCCATGCATCAGTCCCAAGCATCCTGCATCCTGCATCGAACCTAGACCAGCGATTCG
>SJXQ01008951.1:371052-446827 GCA_006408695.1 Aepyceros melampus | reverse complement strand
ATATATATATATATATACGCAGTAAAATATAACTCAGCCATTAAAATAAAATCTTACCATTTATAATAATATGGGGGGACCTCGAAGGCATTATGCTAAGTAAAATCAGTCAGAGAAAGATAAATGACATATGATTTTACTTACATGTGGAATATTAAATGAAGTGAAAAAACAAAACAAAAATAAGCAAACAGACACAGAGAATAGATTAGTTGTTACCAGAAGGGAAGGACAGAATGGGTAACGGTGGTCAAATGCATTGTAAAAGAACGAAATCAAACTTTTTATGGTAAGCACATTGTAATATAATACAGATGTTGAAATAGTTTGTACACTTGAAACTTAGATAATGTTATAACGAATATTACCTGAAATTAATTAATTTTAAAAAGTAGAGAAAGCATAAATGGCAAAGGAGGGAAAAAGTCAAGAACAAATAAAAAACAGCTACAAAAGAGGAGATATTGGTCCAAATGTATCAATAATCACTTTAAACATTAATGTGCTAAATATAGCAGTTAAAAGGCTTCCCTTGTGGCTCAGTTGGTAAAGTATCCGCCTGAAAAGCAGGAGACCTGTGTTCAGTCCCTGGGTTGGGAAGATTCCTTGGAAAAGGAAAAGACCACCCACTCCAGTATTCTGGCCTGGAGAATTCCATGGACAGTCCATGAGATCACAGGGAGTCAGACATGATTGAGTGACTTTCACTTCCACTTCCATACCAGTTAAAAGACAGAGACTGAGAGTGATGTTCGTAGTGAATCAAATCAGTGATCAAGACACCAAGCCCAGATGTTTTCACCAGAGAACTCTACCAAATATTTAAGAAGGAAATTATACCAATCCCTCCCATCTATTCTAGAAAATAGAAGCAAAGGGAATACATCCTAACTTACTCTGGGAAGCCAGCATAATACCAAAATAAGACAAAAGTACTAATATTACCAAGAAAGGAAAACTACAGATAAATCTCCCTTAAGATCAAGTTGGAATCCTTAACAAAGTATCAGTAAGTCAAATTCACAACATATGAAAAAATTTATGTACTATGACTGGATAAGATTTATTCTAGTTGTACAAGCCTTAACAGTTGAAAATCAACTAATGTAATCCATCATATAAACAGGCAAATGATGAAAGATGATATAATGATTATTAACAGATGTAGAAAAAGCATTTCACAAAATTCAACAGCCATCCAGGACAAAATCTTCAAGTGAAATTAGAAGTGAAACTTCCTTAATTTAACAAATATCTTCTACAAAAGCCTTACAGCTGACGTTTTATTTAATGTTAAGTAACTAGATGATCTTCCCAAAGAATAGAAACAAGGAAAAAACAGTCTCACCATTCCTATTCAGTATTGTACTGGAAACCCTATCTAATGCAGTAAGAAAAGAAAAGGCATACATATTAGAAAGAAATAAAATCTCTTCTTTCTGCAATTTCTTGGCTGTCTATATAAAAAAAATCCTAAGAATCAACAAAGTTTTCTGGAACCAGTAAGTGATAATAGCAAGTTTTCAAGATGCCAGGTTAATATACAAAAGTAAATTTGCTTTCGCAAATACCATCAATGAACAATCAGAAATCGAAATTGAAAAGCAACACAACTCATATTAGCAACAGAAGCTCAAGTACTTAGGTATAGTTCTAACAAAATATATACACGATATAAGTGAGAAAAACCACAAAAATTAAATGAAAGAAATCAAAGATCTAAGCAAATGGAATGATATTCCATGGGAAATCATGGGAACTCTTTTTCTTCTCAATTTTTCTTTAATACTAAAAGTGCTCTAAAATTAAGTCTAGTAAAATAAAAAACATTACTATGGACAATGTTTCAGAAGAATAGAAAAAAGCTGAAAGAAAATATTCCAAAACATGTTAGCTCTAGATGATATGACTGTCTTCACTTTTACATACTTTTCAAATGTTCAGTGATTTAGCAGTTTTGTTTCTTTAGGTTATATCCCCATAGTTTTTATAATATAAAGTGCAATTGCTTTTAATTCACAAATAAGGATTATATTCTTGTGAACTTTCTGTTCTGTTCAGTCACTCAGTCATGGCCGAATCTTTGTGACCCCATGGACTGCAGCATGCCAGTCCTCCCTGTCCACCACCAACTCCCAGAGTTTGCTCAAACTCATGTCCATTGAGTCAGTGATGCCATCCAACTATCTCATCTTCTGTTATCCCCTTCTCCTCTTATCTTCAATCTTTCCCAGCATCAAGGTCTTTTCAGATGAGTCAGTTCTTTGCATCAGGTGGGCAAAGTACTGGCGTTTCAGCTTCAGCATCAGTCCTTCTGATAAATATTCAGGACTGATCTCCTTGCAGTCCAAGGGACCCTCAAGAGGCTTCTCCAACACCACAGTTCAAAAGCATCAATTCTTTGGCGCTCAGCTTTCTTTATAGTCCAATTCTCATATCCATACATGACTACTGGCAAAACTATAGCTTTGACTAGATGGACCTTTGTTGGCAAAGTAATGTCTTGACTTTTTAATATGCTGTATAGGTTGGTCATAACTTTTCTTCCAAGGAGCAAGCATCTTTTAATTTCAAGGCTTCAGTCACCATCTGCAGTGATTTTGGAGCCCCCTAAAGTCTGTCACTGTTTCCATTTTTTGCCCATTTATCTGCCATGAAGTGCTGGGATCGGATGGCATGATCTTAGTTTTCTGAATGTTGAGCTTTAAGCCAATTTTTTTCTCTCTCCTCTTTTGCTTTCATCAAAGGGCTCTCTAATTCTTCTTCACTTTCTGCCAAAAGGGTTGTGTCATCTGCATATCTGAGGTTATTGATATTTCTCCTGGCAATCTTGATTCCAGCTTGTGCTTCATCCAGCCCAGCATTTCTCATGATGTACTCTGAATAGAAGTTAAATAAGCAGGGTGATAATATGCAGCCTTGATGTACTCCTTTCCTGATTTGGAACCTGTCTGTTGCAGAGTTCTAATCATTGCAGGTGGTGATTTCAGCCATGAAAGTAAAGATAATTGCTCCATGGAGCAAAGGCTATGACAAACCTAGACTGCATATTAAAAAATAGAGATGCATTTTGCCAACAAAGTTCCATATAGTCAAAGCTATGGTAGTCATGCATGGATGTGAGAGTTGAACCATAAAGAATGCCAAAGAGTTGATGCTTTCAAATTGTGGTGCTCTAAAAGACTCTTGAGAGTCCCTTGGGCAGCAAGTAGGTCAAATCAGTCAATCCTAAAGGAAATCAAACCTGAATATTCACTAGAAGGATGCTGAAGTCCATTACTTTGGCATTAGAGCCAAACTCCACCTATGCAAAGAGCCAACTCATTGGAAAAGACCCTGATACTGGGAAAGACTGAAGGCATAAGGAGAAGGGCCAGTAGAGGATGAGATGGTTAGATAACATCACAGACTCAATGGACATGAATTTGAGCAAACTTCAGGTGACAGTAGAGGACAAAGAAGCCTGGCATGCTGCAGTCCATAGAGTCTCAAAGAATCAGACATGACTTAGTGACTGAACAACAACTAACCCTATTCTGTTAAAAAAAAATCTGAACTTCAAAACAAGTCTTAAATCATCATATATAAACATATAAAACGATGCTCACTTCACTTGATTTTTAAAAAAAACAAAATAAAACTGAATTATCACCTTTCACATATCAGCCTGGCAAATTTAAAATGACTATAAACTGGGTTGTCAACACTTTTAGAAAAACTCACTTTCATACATTACTAGTGGAATACAAAATAATTCCCCCTTTGAGAAGAATTTGGCAACTCCTAGCAATACTACAGATCAATGTTCTTTTTCATCCAGCAACCCCATTTCTAGAAATCTATCCCAAAGGCACATTCTATAAATAGAAAGTGACACTGGGAAAAGATTATTCATTGCATCATTATCTGTAATGGGCAAAAGCTGGAAATCTATCAAATGATGATTAATAAAGAGTTGGTGAAATAAGTTTTGGAAAATCAAAACAACCTCACACCCCGCCAACAAAAAAGATCATGAAAGATCTCTCTATACTAATATGAATAATTTTCAGAATATATTGTCAAGTGGGGAAGACCACTAGGCCAGTAGGTATGACTTAAATCAAATCCCCTATGACTATACTGAGAAAGTGAGAAATAGATTCAAGGGATTAGTCTAGGAAACACTGCACCCAAAGAACTATAGACAGAGGCCCATAACAGTATACAGGAGGCAATGTGCTGCAGTCCATGGCGCTGCAGAGAGTCAGACACACCTTGGCAACTGAACAACAGCAAACTGTCAAGTGAATATAATCTGGTGCAGGAAAATGGAAACTGCAAGCCATGTTTAATAAGAAAAGGAAGAAAAAGATCAAATGTGATATATGCATCCTTGTGATAACAATTGCTACAAACACAAAACCCTAAAAGATAATCCAAAATTAATAATGATTACATACAATACATACTGTTGGAAAAGTGCAGTGCGCCTTTTTTTTATAGCTCTAGTTGGGAGACCATTTTGTTGATTTAAAAATTTTAAATCTAATTGAAATGAACAAAAAAGCAAGCCATAACATTGAAACTAAAACAAAACAAGCAAACCTAATGTATAACAAATTAATAGCCAACCATCTCAGAGAAAAACAAAAAGATATTTCAATTAACAGTACTTAATTGTCCATTCTTAATAGAATGTACTCAACAGTAATAAAAAGCTAGAAGGAAATTTCATGCTGCACTCAATAATTGGTGCTAGTAATATTTAAATTGATTCATGCTAGTTTATATATTTCCTAATTTAAAATATATAGTAAATATAATCTTATTGATATAAATATGAAAACATATTTTATTAAAATATAAATACATTTTCTATATTTTAACTTTTTGTTTTATATTGGAGTATAGCCCTTAACAGTGTTGCGCTAGTTTCAGGTCCACAGCAAAGCAACTCAGCCATACGTATATACGGATTTATTCTCCCCCAAACTTCCCTCTCATCCAGGCTGCCACATACCATTGAGCAGAGTTCTCTGGGCTATGCAGTAAGTTCTCACTAGTTACCTACTTCATACATAGTAGTGTACATATGTCAATCCCAATCTCTCAATTCACACATTACCAGATATTAGGATAAAGCAAATAAGCAGTAATTTTGATATTGTTGAAACCAGATTTTCAATGTAGGACAAAACATATTCAAAAATAAAATCAATGAGGTTTAGTATATCTCTGACAAAAAGGGGATGACAGAGGATGAGATGGTTGGATGGCATCACCGACTCAATGGACATGAGTTTGAGTAAACTCTGGGAGTTGATGATGGACAGGGAGGCCNCAACATGCCAGCCAGTGTGCCAGTCAGTGCACCTGCCATCAGGCATGCCAGCCAGCGTGCCCGCCAGTGTGCCCGCCAGTGCGCCCGCCATCAGGTGTGCCAGCCAGTATGCCCGCCAATGCTCCCACCAGTGCGCCTGCCATTCAGCGTGCCAGGCAGGGTCCCTGCCAGTGCGCCTGCAAGTGGGGTGCCAGCCGGCGTGCCCGCTTGTGCGCCCTCCAGTGAGCCTGCCATCCGGCGTGCCAGCCAGCGTGCCCGCCAGTGCACCCGCCAGTGCGCCTGCCATCCGGCGTGCCAGGAAGTGCGCCCGCCAGTGCACCTGCCATCCATCGGGCCAGGCAGTGTGCCAGTCAGTACGCCTACCAGTCGGGTGCAAGCCAGCATGCCAGCCAGTGCGCCCGGCAGTGCGCCTGCCATCCGGCGTGCCAGGCAGTGTGCCGGCCAGTGCGCCCGCCTGTGCGACTGCCATCTGGCGTGCCAGACAGTGTGCCCGCCAGTGTGCCTGCCATCCGGCGTGCCAGGCAGTGTGCCNTCCGTCTTGCCAGGCAGTGTGCCAGTCAGTCCGCCTACCAGTCGGGTGCAAGCCAGCATGCCAGCCAGTGCGCCTGGCAGTGCGCCTGCCATCCAGCGTGCCAGGCAGTGTGCCGGCCAGTGCGCCCGCCTGTGCGACTGCCATCTGGCGTGCCAGGCAGTGTGCCCGCCAGTGTGCCTGCCATCCGGCGTGACAGCCAGCGTGCATACTAGTGCGCGCGCCAGTGCGCCTGCCATCTGTCGTGCCAGGCATTGTACCCGCCAGTGCGCCTGCCAGTCGGGTGCCAGCCACCATGCCCAACAGTGTGCCCGCCAGTGCACCTGCCATCCGGCGTGCCAGGCATTGTGCCCAGCAGTGCGCCTGCCAGTCAGGGGCCACCCAGAGTGCCCGCAAGTGCGCCANAAGTGGCTCAGATGGTAAGAATCCCCCTTCAATACATGAGACCCAGTTTTGACCCCTGGGTCAGGATGATCCCCTGGTGAAGAGAATGGCAACCCACTCCAGTGTTTTTGCCTGAAGAATTCAATGGACAGAGGAGTCTGGCAGGCTACAGTCCATGGGGTTGCAAAGAGTCTGACATGACTGAGCAACTAACATTTCCACTTTTTCACAGAATGTGACAATGGCATAGTCCAATCAGCCTCTAAAGAGCTGTAAGAACTCCGGCAAGTTAACAACTTTCTTGAAGTTTCTATTTTTTTTATTTATCTGTAAAATGAAGGGGAGGAAAGATGACCTCCCAGTTTCCTTTTAATAAAAGAAGGATATGGGAATATTCAATAGGACTTACTTTACAATGCAGGAAGTCTGTTATTGTATCAGTCAACCAACATTCTGTGCTTTGGGGAGCCTGTGGACACAGGCAATAATTTTTGGCCAAAAAGCACTCATTTTACAATAAGGGAGGAAATAGCATTTTCTGAGCATAAAAACACACACTCATTTCCTTTCAAAAAAAACCCTAAGTGTTAGCTGTCAATGCAGAAAAACAACATAAAAACAATTGCTCTCTGTCAATTAGATTCTGACACACAGCCTTTTTTTCTTCAGGGCATTTAAAAGTACATTACGGGAGTCTCTCTGCCCCGAAAATAACTTGCAGTGCATAATTATTTTGAAGGTATAAAATAGAGACAAAAGGAGAGATGCCTTGTGTAAATGGTACATTTCAGCCCTGCCCCCTTTTCCCAACACTTGAGTTGCTGTTTAGTTTTGCTTGAAAAGTTTGCTTGCCCTCTTTCCTGACTACCTCAAAAGAGTCATTTCTACACTAAAACACTGACCAAAACAATCACCCAGAGAATAAGACTTTCTTTTAAGTCTCAGGTCCTAATAGAAAGAGGAGGAATAATAGCAATGCAAAAATCTAACTTGTACATGAGAGAGCAATTTGAAGGCAGCAAAGTCTTTTTCTCAGAGAGGATAACAGTTTGTCACACAATTACTCTGTGCAGCAGAAAACACGGTCTACTGCCAAGAAAAATTGACCATCCTTTCCTAAATCTTGAAAAGTATTTGAATTCTAAAAGATTGGTTTGGCATACAAATCAATTAACTCATTCGCTTCGATCTCCCATTCTTACCGTCGATGACACAATTATCTTGTCCCTGCTCCAGCCTTTTCCAAATCAACCTGATGATGCTCATTAATTTTACTTGTGACAGTGTGACAGCTATCATTTTGAGTGTGAAGGGGCAGTAGGTGTCCTGGTTTTGAAAACAGAAATAGCGAAGATAATAAATGTCCCTGTAGTGATGAACAATTCAGTGCAAATTTGTTCAAAGCTCAATATCTTCCAACATAAAGGGAAAAAAATATTGAACCTACTTGAAGACTCGCAGTATTTACCTACCTGCAGGGAGGGTATCTGGCTCCTTGAACTGCAGTGGGGAGCAAATAAACTCTGATGCTAGAATTGGACTCTGGTTGGAAAGTGAGAGGTTCCTGAGAAAAAGAAAAAGACTTCGCCCTCATTTTATATTACTTGGAACATGAGCATTCTTGGTCTAAGATTCAGGGGCAACCCAGGTAGGGAAGTACTAATATCTTCAGAAGAGATGAAACTTATTTCATGTTCAAAAATGATGTTTCATTAAAGAGTCATCAAGGATTATGTATAAGGCAAGGGCCCTTGGAGGAAGACTGACCCCAAATTTCGCCCTCATTTTATATTACTTGGAACATGAGCATTCTTGGTCTAAGATTCAGGGGCAACCCAGGTAGGGAAGTACTAATATCTTCAGAAGAGATGAAACTTATTTCATGTTCAAAAATGATGTTTCATTAAAGAGTCATCAAGGATTATGTATAAGGCAAGGGCCCTTGGAGGAAGACTGACCCCAAAGTCAGGCCTCAGCTCCCTTAATGGGAGAACCCAGTCCAGGTCCAGCTAGGTACAAGGTGGCCAGACTAGTGGCAAAGGTGACTCTTGGGTCAAGTCAGACAGGCTAGACACAGTAACAAATGGTGCTGTTCACCTGAAGCTCAAGCCCAGAAACCTTAGATATCTGGTTAAGAAAGATAGGCTGGTGGCAGGAGAAATAGAAGGGAGAAGGAAAAAAGACAGCCAATCTGGCAAAAAGAGCTACAAGTGGGAAGTGAATAGGGTCAGTACACTGGTAAATGAAGACATCTTGGGTTATGCTTGTTACCCAGGACTCCACTCAGGAAGCAGCAGGGCTTAGTGAAGAGTCCTGAGTGCATCAGTCAAGGAGCAAGTGATTCAGAGTTTTAATCTTCAAATCAGCTATTGATCTCCTCTACAGATTTGCAATGAATTCCTAAACCTCTCTAAACTTTTATGCGTCTGCTAGATGGAGAGTAATCATCCATTCCTCCTATGTTGTTGTGAGGATGAAATAAAGTAATGATTATAAAGAACTTCACCAGATGCCTGCTAAACGGTGATCATTCTCACTAATTTACCCAGGACTCCACTCAGGAAGCAGCAGGGCTTAGTGAAGAGTCCTGAGTGCATCAGTCAAGGAGCAAGTGATTCAGAGTTTTAATCTTCAAATCAGCTATTGATCTCCTCTACAGATTTGCAATGAATTCCTAAACCTCTCTAAACTTTTATGCGTCTGCTAGATGGAGAGTAATCATCCATTCCTCCTATGTTGTTGTGAGGATGAAATAAAGTAATGATTATAAAGAACTTCACCAGATGCCTGCTAAACGGTGATCATTCTCACTAATGCTAGCTGCAACGCCTGAGATTTTTAGTTATCAGCTGTTAAGAATTTAGGTTGAATTGTCTATAAATGAAATTTGGGGAGCAAGCAAGGCAGGAGCTTGTTTTCAGGGTCTCAGAGGATGACAAGGAAACAAAGAGATAGCAATGGAAACTTTATCTGTAATAACTGTCTCCTTACACATCATTCAACCACTATGACAGTCAGACTGATGGCTATATACAGGGTCAGGAAGGGACCATCAGGGCAGGTCCCTGTCTTTGAGGAGCTGGGGTGGTTGGTCTTCTTTAGCTTCACCAGGTTTCAGTGACAGGTTTTGAGTCCTGTGGCCCTGAGTTCATTCTGTTCAATCATCCCTATGGTTTCATTACATAATTTTTCATGGCACAAAACTTTTAAAACACACATATATCATAGCACAACTAACTGTCCAACAAAAACTAGGTAAGTTCACTTTATAGGTATTTAAACACTCAAAGGGCTTCCCAGGTGGCACTAGTGGTAAGAAGCTGCCTGCCAGTTGCAGATGTAAGAGATGCGGGTTCAGTTTCTGGATTGGGAAGATTCCCTGGAAGAAGACATGGCAACCTACTCCAGCATTGCCACCTAGAGAATCTCACTGGACAGAGGAGCCTGGTTGGCTACACAAGGGGTCAGAAAGGGCCAGGCATGACTGAGCAACTTAGAATGCATGCAAACACTCAAAAGGAAAAACACAGGAGAGAACCAAGTTGACCAACAGCTGGTTCTAGAGGAAATGCCCCTTTGTCAGAAGTCAACATCTGGGCCCTGGATCCCGGTCCTACTTCAGCTAAGTGGCCTTTCAAACAGCTTCCTTTATACATTGGATAATGCAAAAATATTTGAAAATATCAGATCTATGAACGTTCCACATTTGCATCCGTGAGCAGTGAAGCGAAATGTGCTCAAGGTCATGTATCAGAAGCCTATGTCTTGATCAGCCTGAGAAGCTCTGGTACCCAGTCAGAGGCGGCAGGGAGGTGGAATTGCACCGTGATGTAATTAAGAGTAAGAGGCATGAATGCAGGATTTTGCAATCACTCAGGCAAAAAATTTAATCATCTTGGGTTGAAGTCTTCTCACGTTAAATGAGAATACAAATACCTTCCTCAGAATAGGTACCCTTGGCATACTTGTTAATTGAAGGAACAGAACCACTGTATGAATGGAAAGAGACAGCTATGTCATGAATTCACTGACATGTAAGGCCTGCCACACAGTCTGTCAATAAATACAGTGTGTGTATGTGTGTGTATCTGTCTGTGTAAGCATTATATGTATTGTTCGTACTTCTGCCACAAATAAGCACAAAACATACCGTATTGAAGGCCTCCTGCAAGCCTTGTGCCTGCTGCTAGAAATAGGGAACCTTACATATCAAGATAAAAAGGGATGAGGGAGGCATGGGTTCAGACGTAATTCATTCCACTATGACACACTAAAATCTCTTTACATCAGCTCACTCCCCACCCCCACGTGCAGAGAGAATGAGAGTCAACGGTCTTGTAATCATTTTCCCAACAGCCAGCTTTACAAGGACCCACCCACGTTGTACGAGGAAATTTCTAGCCAACAATTAATGTACATGGGACAGTGCAAGACCAAATAAATCTGAACAATGAAGGGAAAAGAGCTCCAGAAACAGTTTTCATAATCACTGAGCCTTCACTGGTATCGTTCTGTTTTATTCAAAATGGTTTCCCTCGCCAGTTGCACGGTATATTTTACATGTCAGCCATCAAAGTGAGATTAGTAGTGTGTACGTTTTGAGAGAGCAATCGAGTACGTTAACCATCAACCGAAAAGTCTGAAAGTACCTTCCCTATGAGAATTGGTGGTTTCTCATTTATTTCTTACTCGGGCAAGAGAATGACAGCAACATAAGAGCCGCAATCACGCTCTTTCCTTCAAAGGAGCCTCTACGCTGGCTCAGTGTCTGCTGCGGAAAATGCTAATGTCGGCTTCGTTCTGATTAGTTGTACTCAGAAAGTCCAGGAGACGAATAAAAGAGGGAAGTCATAGGATAATTGCTTTTATTTCAACTCACTGCAGAGAGAAAACGCATGACAGATAATATAATACACATGCATCCAAAGAGGATCATTCAATTCTGATCAAGTATGGGTCTCGAGAAAATGAAGAGCAAAACCTAAGCTGTCCCCAGATCTGAAGGAGAGAATTCCAGCGGAAGGGGTGGGAATTCGTCTTTAAAAAGGGAATTCATCCATAAGGCATCTGAAAAATCATGGCTTTGCAGGGTGAAACAAGACCATGGAGACCACCTTTCTTTTATTCTCCTCGTAAATCGGCATTTTCTGGCTGCTCTATAGCAAGCAATGAGAATTGGATAGAGCCCTAAAGGCCAAATGTTTAACCTGCCCCAGCATGGGCTTATTTCACTGTGGTTTAGATTAGATACCCACACAATGGAAGCTACTTCCCTTGATTCCAGTGAGAAACAAAAGCAAGGGAGAAAGGGGGTCCCCAAATCTCAAGTCAGAACAACTTGACAGGCTTGGTGACTGAAGAAGCAGCTGTCCGGCTCCTTTTAAGGGATGGTGTCCTTCTAACACCTTCCAGGGAAAGAGGCAATGATAAGAGTTCCATCTTTAAAAAAGATTCTGTTTTGTGATCATGTTAAGACCTTGCCTAACTCAGGAAGTGCCCTGAGAATGGACAGATTCCATCTCTGTTGTAGAAAGTTCTTCAAGCTACAGCTTCTTGTGATCTGTGTCTAAAAGCTGCTATGAGGAAGCTCCAATTAGGTAGCATTCCATTAGTCTCCAAATCATTACAGCCCCTCAGAAACAGATGCTCTTACAGTTCACTGTGCCTTTTTTTTTTTTTTCTTTTCTCACGCAGGTATCTGATTTGAACAGAAGCAGCTAGACCATTTTTCTTCTCAGGAGGAACAGATTAGAGAAAGGGTATCAAAGAGAACAATTCTGCAAGCAGCTAACTATCAACTGAGTTAGACAAGTGCCATAAGATCAGAAGTTGTTTTCTGGTGCTGTTTATGGTTTCTGATTTAACAACACAGAGCACTGGGAGTGAATATTCAGTATCAACCACAACAATTTCAAAACGGAGCTCAGAAAGAATAGCACAAACATCTGGTGGACTCTTTTCCATCACTTAAATCTCCAAAGCTACTATACAGCAAGACATTAATTTCAAACTGTTACCTGAAATGCCCAAATTATTTTGATTTTTTTAATTGACCATCATTTAAAAATTATTTTTCATATCTTTTATATTTTAAAGGTTGAAGAGCATAAAATTTAGGAATCTGAGTTCTGTTCTGTCCTGGCTTTGATTCAGTTAGCTGTGTGACTGAGACAGGTAATTACCAAGGAGCTGGATTACATCACTGCTAAAGTCCCTTCTAGTTTGAAGTTTTTTTTCAAAATATTTGCAGTCTTCTCATGGAAATTGTGGCACTTTAGTGGCGATTCTCTACCTAGGGAGCTAATGCCATATTGAGAATACTGCATATGCCAAAATCAATGAAAAAAAGGAAACTGTTAAGTTTTATTATACATCCACTCTTTTGCATATATTAAATTATTGAATCTTAACAATAAGCCTATAGGATATTCACACCTGTAGAAATGTCAATCACGTTCCTCTGTCCATGGAATTCTCCAGGCAAAAATACTGGAGTGGGTTGCCATTCCCTTCTCCAGGGGATCTTTCTGACCCAGGGATCGAACCTGGATCTCCTACATTGCAGGCAGATTCTTTATCAACTGACTCATCAGGGAAGCAGTAACTGCCAAAGCTAGGGATTAAAGCTTGAGTAGCCTCAAAGTTCCAGAGCAGGCAATGGCACCCCACTCCAGTACTCTTGCCTAGAAAATCCCATGGACAGAGGAGCCTGGTAGGCTGCAGTCCATGGGGTCACCAAGAGTCAGACACGACTGAGTGATTTCACTTTTCACTTTCATGCATTGGAGAAGGAAATGGCACCCCACTCCAGTGTTCTTGCCTGGAGAATCCCAGGGACACAGGAGCCTAGTGGGCTGCTGTCTATGGGGTCGCACAGAGTCGGACACGACTGAAGTGACTTAGCAGCAGCAGCCTCAAAGTCCACAGACTGAAGTCTTCAACACTGTTTCCTTTGTGTATTAACATTCTCTTAGAAATGTAAAAACATAGAAAATAGAGTTTTCCAGGTTTTACTTTAAAAGAACATCAACAATGGCATTTCTCTTAGACTCAAATTTCCTTGAAGGCCACAGTGATGCCATTCATTGCATCGATAGGGTCAATGAAGTATGTCATACATTGAATATTTTCAATAAATACTAGATAAATGGATAAATTAATTGTCTTATAGGTGATAAATGATTGAAAATTTTATCTAAATATGAATGAGTTCTGCAGACATATTTGTCCATGAAAAAAATACAAATTCTAGAAATTTTTTTTCAACATTTTTAGCTTATTCCAGGAAAAATATTATAACATTTAAAGGGAAAAATCTGAGAACATTACAATATTTAAAAGCTGTAACCATAATGTATTAGAATATGAATGTCCAAATTCAACATACCAAAAGTTACAACTGTCATTAAAAGAAAATATGTACAATCTTGATAGGTTCAAATAATTCATAACTATAACTTGCGAGTATCCAAGAAGTATTGCTTTTTCAGGAAATCCTCGGGATAACTGAACATTTAATCTAAATTCATTTATCTACTTGAACTGAGAATTTAACAAATACAAATCAATACTTTGCCATAAGCATTATAAACTCCAGTCTTTTCTACACTAATATCTTTCATCTTTTGTATTGAATATGGCATCTCTTTGAGTCAGTTTAGAAGAGAGATTACCAATTTCAGCTTCATGGTTTTTAATTGTATCACTATTTGTACAGAAGGGAGGTATAGCATCATGTAAACAAAATTTGAATCCACTTTATAAAAATATTTCCAAATTATCAGTCTTTGAGCAGTTTTCACATTGTGTTACAAACCAAACTGCCTTTTATGAGAGAACTATTGCCACTTAACAAGTTTGGCACCATGGCAGAGTTCTCCACATTCTAAATCCATTTTACAAAATACACAGCTCATTTTCTACTGTCTTTATTTACCTGACTCAGAGTTCTGATTATCCTCAAGGCATTGATCCTGTGTAAGTGAAAACTGTATTATAGTTTTGCCCCAGATTTCTAATGGATACTATGGAAATAAAAGGACACCTGGGAAAAGACCATATTGAACACATTTACCATCCCTTCCATAAACACATATCCCTCAGCAAGGAGATACGTGTAAAGACATAAACATACAGAGATAAATAAAATGGGATATAAGCTGATAGCTACACAATTTTGCCACCTGCCAAATAGAACAAGCAATATGAATCAGCAAACACAGAGAAGTTGAATTCAAGCAAGCACTGAAAAGAACTAAGAAGCAATGCAATTTGCGAAGCACACAGAGTACTGATCTAACCAAAATGATGAATAACAGACTTGGAAGGACAGGACGTGGGAAATGTGTGTGTGATCAAGCTGAATCATCTTACACAGTAAGATGTCAACACTTAATGTTTGCAGTTGAAAAAGCAAAGAGTAAAGATAAAAAGCAAGTTATTTAAAGATATGGAGGGAATAGTAAAGTTAATTTTTTTTTTTAATAGTTGAAAAAATTGGTTACCTCTGAGGAATGAGTGGGGCTTCGCTGGTGGCTCAGTGGTAAAGAATCTGCCTGCAACACAGGAGGCGCAGGAGCCATGGGTTTGATTCCCAGGTCGGGAAGATCCCCTGGAAGAGGAAATGGCAACCCACTCCAGTGTTCTTGCCTGGGAAATCCATGGACAGAGGAGCCTGGAGGATTGTAGTCCATGGGGCCGCAGAGTCAGACACACGGAAACCACTTACCACGGGGAAAGGGAAATTCGGAGTGAGAAAGGAGTGATGCTGTTTTTCATCTGAGGACTTACAGAATGTGCGTGCTGCTGCTGCTAAGTCACTTCAGTCGTGTCCGACTCTGTGCGACTCCATAGATGGCAGCCCACCAGGCTCCCCTGTCCCTGGGATTCTCCAGGCAAGAACACTGGAGTGGGTGCCATTTCCTTCTCCAATGCATGAAAGTGAAAAGTGAAAGTGAAGTCGCTCAGTCGTGCCCGACTCCCAGCAACCCCATGGACTGCAGCCCACCAGGCTCCTCTGTCCATGGGATTTTCCAGGCAAGAGTACTGGAGTGGGGTGCCACTGCCTTCTAGACAACATGAATTTGTAACTTTGATAAAAAAGTAAACCCAACAAAATAAATGATCATTCTCATGCTCTAATGACAAACAATGAAATCATCCTAAGGCCCACATACACAGAGTTCTCTAAAGAGCTTTTTTTCCCCATGTCACGTTTATCAAAATATGGCATTAGACTGAAAGCTCTCATGAATTAGGACAGCACATGGCCTTGGACTAGTAACTGAACCACTCAGGAATCTGTTTTTCCAGATTTTAATTTTTGGAACATACTTTTGTTACAAAATAATATTGTATCCAAACTTTTAATTGAAGAATGGGTTTCATTACTTATGTTAACAATTACCTATGCCTTTCTCGGGGGCTTCCCATTGTCTCAGAGGTAAAGAATTCTCCTGCCAGTTCAGGAGACATAAGAGACAAGGGTTTGATCCTTGGGTAACGAAGATCCTCCAGAGAAGGAAATAACAACCCACTCCAGTACTCCTGACTGGGAAATCCCATGGACAGAAGAGACTGGCAAGCTACAGTCCATGGGGTCGCAAAGAGTAGGACAAATAGCGACTAAACCAACCAACCAACGGCTTTTTCTTCCTCTGTGCCTCTCTTGTCCCTTTGCTCTCGCTTTCTCTTTTTGCAGTGTTATGTTTGATTATTGCTCCTACCAAATGAGCCAGGCAGGATGGGAATACACCAGTATTGACACTGTATCAGAAGATGATACAATACATGGTGAATCCAAATAAAAATTACTAAGAAGTATTCTGTTGGAAGGAAGGCAATGTAGTAAAAATTTGAACTCAACTGCTGCTGCTGCTAAGTCGCTTCAGTCGTGTCCGACTCTGTGTGACCCCATAGACGGCAGCCCACCAGGCTCCCCCATCCCTGGAATTCTCCAGGCAAGAACACTGGAGTGGGTTGCCATTTCCTTCTCCAATGCGTGAAAGTGAAAAGTGAAAGTGAAGTCCCTCAGTTGTGTCTGACTCGTAGCAACCCCATGGACTGCAGCTCACCAGGCTCCTCCATCCATGCGATTTTCCAGGCAAGAGTACTGGAGTGGGATGCCATTGCCTTCTCCGTTGAACCCAACTGAGTGGGTTCAAATCTCAGCTCCATCTCTGAGTAGCTCTGTGATCTTAAACAAGTTACTTAACTTCTCTCTGTGCTGCTACTTGTAAATCTCTAAATAAGGTTAATAATAGAACCTCCTAAAATTGTTGCAAAAATAAAATGATTTGATGTTTTAAAATTCTTAGAACAATGTCTGAAGTACAGCTAACACACACTGATGTTAATTCATTATTACTGACTTCAACAAATAAGCATTTGGTTGCTATATGGCTGGGAATGAAGGAAAGAGCTAGTTTCATGAGAAAGAACTACAAATTCCATTAATATATTAAAATAGCATTTGCTCTGTACTAATGGAGCTCTTTATTCCCTTTACTAATAGATGTATATTGCTGGTGCAAGAAAGCATAGACTTTTTATTCCCACAGTATTAAGATCTTGGTTCCTTATGACTGCAGATATTTAGCTTTTGGTTAATTGATAATACTAAAGTCAGTAGAGTTCATAGATTTCCCCTAGATACTTAGTAAACATGAGTTTACAGTGATAACATGATCCAGGAGACCTTAACATAAGAAGATTACTTTTTCTTCTTGCTGCTTGTTAATTTTCAGGATTTAATTGCACAGCTTAAAAGTAATGTGTATCTTGCAAAGAAAATATTTACAAAGGGCAGGTAAGAGAACACACAGAAGAATTGATCGTGCACAAAATCAGCCTTCCACATGCTATCACTCACAGTATGAATGGAAGTGGTCAGTACACAGAGAGGCACTGATAAATTTCTGTTTGAAAATTGTAATAGCCTTCTCAGAGGTCATTCTAGTTCCAATCACTCTTACATCCACCTGCCCACAAAACCCTATCAGATACTGTTACAATCATAGCAGTACCCTGCTCAAATATCTTCAGCGGCTCCTCACCTGCTGTAAGAAATGAATTGCATCTGCCTGATCCAAGGCACAGCACAATGTGACCCAGACTTTCTAAGGGGCACAGAAGACAGCTTGGCTTGGCTTTGCAAGATATCGAAACAGAGCAGGACCCTGTGGTCTTTGCCCTCCCCACCCTTACGTCTTCTGGCTGCCTTTTGGAAAACCTTAGTCAAAGAAAATCAGAAAAGTAAGAAACGTGTAAACAAAGGAAAACAGTCAAAGAGACCAAATGCTAATAATGTAGTCATTAAGCATAGTCAAGGAGCTCAAGTTCCTTCTCAAGGGTGATAGATGATATTCTGAGCCATATCAGTGAGTTGTCTTTATAGATACTGAAACCTCAGGTGGAAGAAGTTAACTACGTGATGACCAGACCATACCCACCATATAAGCTGTCACAATTCCCAGAAGTAGCTTCAAAGAACAAATGGACCCTGGAACTGAAGGTTAACTACACCTAAAACCATCAAGATGACACTGGTCAGACCACTGATGACCAAGCTGAAGATGACTGTCAGAGCTGACTGTGCTATTTCTGCATATAATGCCCTCTCGCACTTCTATCTATAAAATCTCTTGCCCTACTGGTTGCCAGGGTGGGGGAAGAGGGGAGTCAGCCTTTGGACAGATGTTCACCCACCCCTGCCCTCAGTTGCTGACATCTGAAATAGAGCCAACTTTCCTTTCCACCAACCCGGCCTGTTGACTGGCTTTAAAGCAGCAAGCAGCCAGACCCCCTCCTCTTTTGGTAATACCACCAAAGTAGAATATTTTTGACTCTTAATTGCACCCTATAACTATAGTCATCTCAAAGCCTATAGTAAGACTTTAATCCACAATATTTGCCCACACGAGTCTACACGATAGCCCACCTCTGACTTTTACCGAGTTATACTAATTCTTTACTTATTAAATCAAAAAGCATATCTTCACAAAGCCTCAGATTTTTCTTCACAACATTTTTACAGTGTTTTTGGAGCTATTGATATATTTTAATCCTTCTTATGTTGTCATGTATTATCTATAGCTACCAAAAGATGGTAGTTTCATGGAGGATAGACTCTTACAGTTGTCTTTTTAAAAAGTAATTCAAAGAACTTGGTAAAATGCTTTGAACATAAACCATGTTTAATACTTACTGAATTAAACTAAGTTATAGTGACCACACTTACCCAAATTTGCCTTCTTAAAACAGTCAGAGATTAATTTTTCAAGCAGTAAACCTGTCTACCATTACATAAATGATTTTCTAATACCAAATGTGTAAAAACCTAACAATGATTAAGTTAATCTTAGAGATAGTGCACCACTCATTAACCCTGAAAAATCATTATGAAAACCTTATTTTATGTTTCAGTTACTAAACTAAAACAAGTGACTGGGTTATCACATTAGAACTACATGAATCAGAGGTCTTATCTACTTTTGGTTTTCTTTTGCTCTTGTAACAAATCACCACAAACAGTGACTTAAAAACAACACAATTTTTATCTTACCGTTCAGAAGTCAGAAGTCTGAAATAGGTTTCACTGGGCTAAAATCGAGGTGTCAACAGGGCTGCATTCCTTTTGGGAAAGTGAGGAAAGAGTCCATAACCTTGGCTTTTCTAACATCTGAAGGCTGCTTTCATTCCTCACCTTGTGGTCCTAGTCCCCATTTTCACAGCCAGCAGCAAAGTTAGGAGTCTGAGTCCTTACCATTCTGCCTTTTCTATAGTTCTCACTTATCTGCATCCTCTTATATATAAGTAGGCTTCAGTCTGAGGTCTTGTGATTATCTCAGACCAATCCTGATGATCCATGTTAATTACCCTGTGGCAAAATCAGCTGATTCACAATCATCTTAATTACATCTGTAGCCTTAGTTCTTCTGTGCCCTTTTTGTTGTTGTTGCTCAATCACTGAGTCGTGTCTGACTCTTTGCAACCCCAAGGGCTTCACCAGGCCAGGACTCCCTGTCCCTCACTGTTTCCTGGAGTTTGCCCAAATTCATGTCCATTGACTTGGTGATGTCATCCAACCATCTCATCCTGTCTCCCACCTTCTCTTCCTGCTGTCAATCTTTCCCAGGAAAAGTGTCTTTTCCAATGAGTCAGCTCTTCGCATCAGGTGGCCAAAGTATTGCAGCTTCAGCATCAGTTGTTCCAATGAGCATTCAGGACTGATTTCCTTTAGGATGGACTGGCTAGATCTCCTTGCAGTCCAAGGGACTCTCAAGAATCTTCTCCAGCACCACAATTCAAAAGCATCAATTCTTCAGCGCTCTAGGGCATAACATATACACAGATACTGAGATTTGAGATGTGGAGATATTAATGCTTAATAGGCCAATATTCTGCTTACCACAGCTAGTATCAGCTTTATTAATGGATTTAAAGAAAGCAAGCTACAGAGAGGCATGGGTGAACCAGGTCAGCCATCCATATAACTCCCCAAGTCCCTAGCACTCTAAATATACACTCTCTGGCCCATTCAGAACAGAGGGCATCTCTAAGTAAGTTATACAAGTTATTTTCACAGCAAGCAGGGAGCATTTCTATTGTTAAACATCTCCAATTTGTACTCAGATCATTTAATGGCTTTCATGATACCCTCCTGGCGTTCCTGGTAGCCAGACAGTAAAGAATCTGCCTACAATGCATGAGACCTGGGTTCGATACCTGGGTCAGGAAGATCCCCTGCAGAAGGGAATGGCAAGCTACTCCAGTATTCTTGCCTGGAAAATTCCACGGACAGAGGAGGCTGGCAGGCTACAGTCCATGGGGTCTCAAAGGGTCAGACACAACTGACCAACTAACATGTTTATATCTTCCAGGGAAACTTGCTTCATAAATCTATCATATAAAATGACTCTTAAAACAAGGATACTCTGTCAAAAACTTTCTACTGCTAAGTACTGTTTCCCTAGCCAATGGCATGAGTCTATTTACTATGACATGCTGATGCTAAAAGGGATACAATTATATCAAGACAGAACCTCGTTTTTGAGGAGCTCAGTTTTAGTAGAAGCAAATAAGGAACTTCAAAATCAGACTAAGTGCGCTATGTGCTGCTAAAGAAACAGGACTCAGCGTGAAATAATGGCAAGCCATTTAAAAAATATTTAGGCAGATATGATTAGAAGGTGGGCCTACATGGAGATGGGCTTCCCGGGGGGTGATAGTGGTAAAGAACCCGCCTGCCAATGCAGGAGACATAAGAGATGTGGGTTTGATCCCTGAGTGGGGAAGATCTCCCTGGAGGAGGCCATGGCAACTCACTCCAGTATTCTTGCCCGGAAAATTGCATGGACAGAGGAGCCTACAGGCTACAGTCCACAGGGTTGCAAAGGATCAAATACGACTGAAGCATCTTTGCACACATGCTATATAGAGATAGAAAATACACTCAAAATTTTACTAAGTAAAGAGGAATGCTACTGCGTCCTAAGGAAAGCAGAGAGTATGGAAATAAGAGAAAAGTCATTGGGAAATAAATGAACATGATATTAAATGTTGGCAAGAAGGTGGAGCAATTGAAATTCTCACACTTTCCTCACGGGAAAGCAAATCATGGAATATTTATCAATGGAATACTATTCAACAATTCAAAGAATAAACTACTGATACAGGTAACAAGATGGATAAAGCTCAAAAGTCATCCGGCTGAGTGAAAGAAGCCAATACAAAGGATTACAAACTGTATAGTTTCATCTGCATTAAAATATAGAAAAGGAAAAGTACAATGACAGGGAGTTGATCACTGATTGTCAGAGGCCAATGGTATAGGGAAATGTTCAGAAAATCAAGCTATTCTCTATCATGATCATGGTGGTAATTACAGAAATTACATATTTGTCAAAACAATAAACTGTACTTTAAAAAGGATAAATTTTATTTTATTTAATTATACTTTAAAAATACTTGTTAAAGAAAATAATTAAGCACATTATGGGAAATACTTTGCATATACATCAAAGAAAAATATTAACTCAAGGCTAGAAATAATATTTAAGTCTTGCTGCAGAGCAATAATAGTCATTGGTGATGTATAAATGTATTCCTCTGGATTATAGTTTAATCCACTGGATATTATGTCCATGTCTGATTAACCCAGCAAATTATCTTGTATGTACTTTTAAAAATTAAAATTACTGAATTACTTCTCTAGTGTGTCATCAAATCATACAGGCATTCCTTCATTTTTCACAATATAAAATAATAAAATTTTAAAAAGGAAGTTGAGACCAGTGTCCATTTGCAGAAAGCAGTAAAGGAAATAAAAAACTAGAATTCTCAAATTCAATGTGAACTCTATTGACCTTTGTGAATTTTTTATTATATTCTTACTTTTCTCCTACTTGTCCTTCATAAAAGTATATTGAAACCACCTTTATGAAGGATGATCTCTTTAAGAATTATCACTTTTTAACTCACTTCATTTTTATTAATATTCTATCATCTCCAAACATGCATACAGACACACACACACACATATCACATACATACACAAAGTCTATATTTATCTTCAGGAGGAAATTTCATAGGCTTTAACCATTGTTTTTGAAGGTTGAATAATTACCTGGAATCTTGAAACTATTTCAAAATAGAGTTGCTAAGGTTTCAAAAAAAAAAAAATCTCAACTGAGTAATCTATAAAATAGAATGTGTTTCTCTGTTAATTAACCATCTAATGAATAACCTATGATCTCTTCTCAAGTGAATAGCTTGTTGTTTCAGAAATTTCATCTCCACATACTCAGAAGAATGCAAGAGACAATCTCTTCCTTCGCTTAGGAAATTAATCGCTCTCAAGATATGGTGACCCCATATTTTCACGTTTGGGGTGCAAAGATAGTTGATAGTTGGTATATGAATATTCTGAGTAGACGGATTCTAAGTAGATTATCAAGTAGTTGAAATCGGCATTACAGTATTTGTGATTTTAAGGACACCTAAATTTTATGTTCTTCATGTCTTAAAATATCTCCAATCTAAAATTTCTACTCTATTTTAAATACAGCTCCTCCCAACAAATAATTATTCACCATTAATATCCTTGAACAAATTGACATCATTTGTGAAGTGTGTTCCTGAAAAAAAGAAAACTGGTAGGCCATTATTAGCTACTAAATCTAAGTAAAGATTAGGTTATAAGATTTAGTTCAGCTCAGTCGCTCAGTCGTATCCAACTCTTTGTGACCCCATGAATCGCAGCACTCCAGGCCTCCCTGTCCCTCACCAACTCCCGGAGTTCACTCAGACTCACGTCCATTGAGTCCGTGTTGCCATCCAGCCGTCTCATCCTCTGTCATCCCCTTCTCCTCCTGCCCCCAATCCCTCCCAGCATCAGAGTCTTTTCCAATGAGGCAACTCTTCGCATGAGGTGGCCAAAGTACTGGAGTTTCAGCTTCAGCATCAGTCCTTCCAAAGAACACCCAGGATGGTCTCGTTCAGGAATGGACTGGTTGATTAGCACCAACAAAACTATACAGCACACAAAGCAAGTTATAGAATGAAAGGAGCAGAGAGTAATAAACTCATGGCACAAACTTTCGCATTTTGACTTTTCTCAATTAGCCTATTTGATGTATTTGTTAATAATAACTTTTAATAATACTATTCCTATTCTCTAATGCCTTCCCTTCTCTAACTTGAAAAATTTCCAGCATTTGCAATTAGTGACCAACTCTTCTTTCATAAAAGAAAGAAGAGTTCTCTCTTAACATATCCATTATTTCTCACTTTCTCAGTCTCTGACCATTTCATTTCTGTCTCTTCTCCTAATTGCTTCTAATCCTTTTGCTGCTGAAAACTAGACATTCCTCAAATTTTTTCACAGCTTTATTTTTCCTTTCAATCTTCCAGCTTGCACAGCCTGACCATTTCAACATTATGACTATCATAATGTGAAGGACTCCAAAATTTATAGTTCCCCAAATTAACCACTCTTTCCAATTGTATTATGGTACGTCCAACCCCTTGTAGGACTTTAATATCTATCTCCAAGTACCACAGATATTTCAAACTCTTCATGTACAAAGGTAAATTAGCAATTTCTCCTTCTCAGACCAGTTCCTAGTCCTAAATTTCTATTTTCTTCCAAAATACCAAATTCTTTCTGCTATCCAAACTCAGAATCATATCCTCTTATTTCTGTCATTCCTCACAATCAGTCACAAAGTCGCACAGAGATTTTCTTGACATTGCAGCCTTGTTGGCTCTCTTTTTTCCTATTTCTAGGACCACCTTTCTCTTATAGGTTCTTAGCTGAGCTGTTCGGAGAAGGCAATGGCACCCCACTCCAGTACTCTTGCCTGGAAAATCCCACGGGCGGAGGAGCCTGGTAGGCTGCAGTCCATGGGGTCGTGAAGAGTTGGAGACGACTGAGCGACTTCACTTTCACTTTTCAGTTTCATGCATTGGAGAAGGAAATGGCAACCCACTCCAGTGTTCTTGCCTGGAGATCCCAGGGACAGGGAGCCTGGTGGGCTGCTGTCTATGGGGTTGCACAGAGTCAGACACGACTGAAGCGACAGCAGCAGCAGCAGCAGCAGCAGCAGCAGCTGAGCTGTTAAATGAACTTCTGATTTTTTTTTACTTTTTTATTGAAGGATAACTGCTTTACAGAACTTCGTTGTTTTCCATCAAACTTCAACATGAATCAGCCACAGGTATCCCCTCCCTTTTGAACCTCTCTCCCATCTCCCTCCCCATCTGATTTATTTTTTTAACATTTAGTTTCTCTCCTCTGTAATGAAAACAGTACATGGTCATAGGACTAAATCTCTACTTGTGATTTACTTACTTTTTGAAAAAATGTAAATGAGTCCCCTTGTTGACGAATATAATGCACACTCTCTTACTGGATATTTGGTGATGTTCAAATGGGTTCTCAATTTCCATTCTTTTTTCTTTAATTGGAGTGTAGCTGCTTTACAATATTGTGTTAGCTTCTGCTGTACTACAAAGTAAATCAGCTGTATATATGCATATATCCCCTCGCTCTTGAGCCTCTCTCCCACCTCCCTTCTCCCCTCCCCCCATCTCACTAGGTCATCACAGAGCACGGAGATGAGCTTCCTGAGTTTCCACAGCGGCTTCCCACTAGTTATCTATTTTACACATGGCAATGTATATATGTCAGTTGCAATATCTCCCAATTCTCCCCCTCTTTCCCCACCCCGTGTCTACATGCCTGTTCTCTCTGTTTTTAGCCTTCTGCCACTCTACTAGTCTACCTTCACTAAAATCCACCTGGATTACTCACAAATCTTTGCACATATGCTTCATTTTTTAATCCCCATGCCTTTGCACATATGGATTTTCCATCCAGCATAATTTCTCCCATTTCCTTTAGTTGAAATCCTACCTCTATCTCATTTTAAATGGGGCTTTCTTCATAAAGCTGTCTTTATTTTCTGATGAAAAAGGATCTTTCTCAACACAAAATTTTCATACACATTTACACCACTGCCTTCTGCCTAGGTATAAGCGTGCCTTATCTTCCCTACTAGCTTACAACACTCTGAAAGGAGGCAGCCAGTCTTATGTTTGTATCACCCTATAAACATAGTTACAGTATGCATGATCAATAAATGAACTGTTTAAATAAAACACAAAGGGTAAGAGAGGCCAGAAAGATCTGTGAAAATATGTGATCAATACAAAGACAAGAGCTACTGATATAACAGCAATAAATCCTATGATTCCTCTAATATAATACCAGCATTGCTCTAGGCACCGGTAAACACATTTTATCATAATTTGAAGTGATTTGAGTATGGTAGTCTAGATGTTGTCTTATTTTTCTTTGGGGTTTGATTTTTTTTTTTTTTTTTTTTTGAGGAAATGCCCACCATGCTGTTTGGTAAATAATAAAGTTACAGGTGGCATTAGGTTCTCCCTTCCTTTCAAATTTTTCCACTGATAATTTCCATTAAATGAATTTTGTGGACAATTCTTCAGCATATAATGTACATTTGGAGTTCTAAATGAGCCAATAAGATATTTTGTTCATAGACATGATGAGAGAGGAGGGGGAAACAGTTCAATAGCCAGACTGAGTCTATAGAATAGAAGGTCTGTAGTGCCTCAGGAGAAGCAATAGAGCAAGTTAGTTAAGCTTGTGAAAGTGAAGTCACTCAGTCGTGTCCGACTCTTTGTGACCCCATGGGCTGTAGCCTACCAGGCTTCTCAGTCCATGGGATTTTCCAGGCAAGAGTACTGGAGTGGGTTACCATTTCCTTCTCCAGGGGATCTTCCCGACCCCGGGATCGGACCCGGATCTCCCGCATTGTAGGCAGATGCTTTACCCTCTGAGCTACCAGGGAAGCCCATTTAAGCTTAGATCCTCTGAAGCTGGACTGTCTGACTTTGAATCTATGATTCAGTTTTACCTAGTTTTATGACCATGATCAAGTTCCTTAGTCTTGCAAAGCCTCAATTCTGTAAAACAGCAGTAATGACATAACTCATGGAGTTGATGGAAAAATTAAATGAGTTAACACTATTAAGGGTCTAGTATACTACCTGGAATGTAGTATGTCTTAAAAATTGTTACTTGTCATTTTTTTCTATCCTCTTTTTTGTTCAGATTTAACTACGTTTACATTTTATAATTGCCAAAAGAATCAAGATTATAAAAATTTTGAAGGATGTGAAAAATAAGAGGAGAAAGGTCTCTGAAATCTTAATCAACCTTGAAAAAATCATATTAAGATGTTGGCATGTATTATCATTTTAATATTTTGTTGGTACCTTTTATAACATTCATATATCTCTGATAACAAACAACTCACCTTACAATTCAACTGTTCAGAGAAAATGTAAACTCACCCATTTTACACAGTGAATCTTGTCTTCCTCATGCACCCCCAACAACCAGCTTGCAGAATAAAACAAGTAATGATGTCCAATCTGATGTACAGCTTAGTCTTATCCCATAGTTCAGATGGGTTGATCTTTGCATGGGCAGCTTCAAGCGCCTCTCAGTATATGTGTACTGTGCTTAGAGAAAAATAATGCTAATTCAATCACTAGGATTTCTTAGTCATAGGTTCTCCAAAACCAGCTTATATTCAAGATGGTATTTGGGTATGAGGATTGGGAGGGAAAAGGGTGACTTTTGAAGCCTCATGGTATAAAAAAGAATCAAGATTTCTAGATTCTACCTCTTCTAGTCTCTTATCATTTCAAAAACTCCTTGTTCAATCAGATTCCACTTGCCCTGCTGGCATTTGTAAATAACATCTGTGGCTGGTAGGACTATGAGCCATTCCTAAAACTTGGCGATTCTCAAGGATCATTAGTATTCATACATACTACTATCTGCATTTTTCCATTTTTCTCTTCCCACAGTCTGCATATTTATTTTTTGATATGGATATTGGCTTTCATTTTCTTTCTAACAGATGCTGATTTGTATACAGCAAAACTAATGGTATTTTCATAATAATTTAAATCTAATTACACTTTATCATTGTTTATAAACATTTTATTTTTAGTTGTTTTACTTGGATTTCCCCAAGATGATAGCACAACTTTTATTGAGGTGACTGCAGAGCTAGCAGGATTCTCAAGGGAGCAGCTCTCCTCCTGCCTCCTGTGTTTTAGTGCAGAGCACACAGACCTAGCAGAGCTGGACCTCAGGCTCTGGGAGAGGTCCCCAGACTTTAAGCTGTAAGTCTTAAACCCGAGTGCTTAAGAAAATACTCATTCCTCTAAAAGGTGGGATGAAATTGGAGTTCAAACTTTTCAACTGTAGTTGACAGAGGAGCACAGAACCTGTGGATCAGATCCACAGAGCTCTCTAGAGAAGCAAACCTTCAAGAAATTAGTCTAAATTTTACCTCTTGCAAGACATCCCTGGTGGCTCGGATGGTAAAGCGTCTGCCTACAATGCGGGAGACCTGGATTCAATCCCTCAATCAGGAAGATCTCCTGGAGAAGGCAATGGCAACCCACTCCAGTACTCTTGCCTGGAAAATCCCATGGACGGAGGAGCCTGGTAGGCTACAGTCCATGGGGTCACAAAGAGTCGGACACAACTAAGCGACTTCACTTTCTTTCTTTCCTTCTTGCCTAACCTGTCTAAATAACTGCTTTCTCCCTATTCTTTTAAACATTTGCCAATTAATTTTTGTCTAGCTTAATGACATTGGCAAGTATCTACAAAAAAATGTAAAAAATAATGGTGATTAATAATTTTTCAGTTCTAACAACGTTTTTATCACTGAACACTTAAGAACCATATACATGACTATAATTGCTAGCTCTATATGTGTGTGTGTATATATATATATAGATATATTTATTTATTTATAAATCGTCTTACATATTTTCCCAGAACTTGATTCTATTTGATTGCTTTCTCTTGGTGTTGTTTAACTTACTCCATTATCATTTCTATTTTCTATAACTGAAAGTTAGGTTTAGAAGCTTAACATAGGGTTTCAAAGTTTTGTTTGAAGTTCTTGCAGTTTTGGGTTGTTTTTTTTTTTCCCCAAAAAAGTCTGAAGTTTTGGAGTGTTTGCTTATTATAGTGTATATATAAGTTTTATCAGGAACCAAGAAGGAATTTTAGCCAATGCCTTTCTTGTGTATCAAAATAATTATATAGTTTTTATTCTTTAAGTGTGGTAAATTGTACTAAAATATTTTCTCGTATTAAACCATATTTGCACACCTTAGGATAAACCCTACTGGAGTAATATTGAGTTAATTTAATATTTAGCTCTATTGTATATTTTTAAATATTAGTCTTTAGAATTGTGTCATATTTGTTGAATTTTGCCATCTTAGACACATGACTTCACAACAAGAAACAGAAAGCAGAACTTTCTCTCTTTTTTGCCTATTTTGGTGGAATCATTCAGTTGACATAAAAATTAGATGTTCTGATAATAGATTGACAAAGTTAAAACATACAGTTATCTGAACTGTGTGACATTTCTAACTCAGACAGATTTTTTGAGTTTTTCCCTCTGGTTATTTTATTTTTGTGTTTCATGTTTTCTTTCCATTCTTAGGTCCATTTTACATATTCCAATTTTGAATACAATATAACTTAACTATCTTGGATATCAATTCACCAACAGAGGTGGATGAAAAAAAGTATTATCTTAAAATTGTCAGGAATATTTGTGCAACATTTTCTCTTTTTCTCTTGCATGGGTGAGTGGTTTGAATTCTTTTTTTCCCTAAAAATAAGCTATTGGCAATTTTATCATTTCTATTTCCTGATTAATTTATGCTTTTCTCTTCAATAATTTTTTTCCCATTTGTGTTCCTTGGGTTCACTGTGTTGTTTTTTCACCACTTAATAGATTTTATTCATTATTTTTGCTTGCAATAAAAATATTAAGGTTATTATTGTCACTATTTACTAAATACTCTGAAACTGCAGGGTTTTAGTTCCTTTTGCTACAAGAGTTCCTTAGAAAAGAAAGGCATTAAAATGTCAAATGCTTTGGTATTTTTGTTTCTTAAAAAATTTGACATTTATTTTTCATTTTATTAGATTGTGGTTTTAGAATATGATCTAAAGTATTTTTCCTTTTTGGAATTTAAAGAGTTTTCTTTTTGGCTAATATGTGATTACATTTTTTGTAAAATGCTCCAGGGGCCGTTGAAAAAATATTTTCTTTTTATTACAGCTTTTAATATATGTGTTTACTTATTGATTAGAACATATCAATCTTTCACAGTATTGCTTAGATTTTCATGTAGCAACACCATATATATGTGTGTATATATATATATATGATATTTCAAGGACAAAAAAATTATCTTTTAATTTCTCTCTCTCCCGTTGCTCTTCCATCTGTTTCTCATTTCATTTCCCACAATATTTTCTTCAGGTATTCTGATGTGTCAGTGGAATAGAAAGGCTCACTGAGAACTTATTTATCATAATTTTAAAGGTACCATGGTCCCATTTAATAATTTTTTTTTCTAAAATTATATTTTGAGTAACCTTGATATTCCCTTTTTGTTTACATATGCTAATTATATCTTAGACCATTATTTCAAATTTCTAAGTTATTTTGGAAAACTTGCTAACATAATTTGGAATTATTTATGAGTTCATATGGGTTTATTGTGCATTTACTATTCACATAATATTCCTTCCACTGGTATTTTTTGTTATGCTTTGTTTTCATTGCTCACAGGAGTGGAAATGGTTTTTAATACTATTAGAGATTATGTTTATACATTTAAATAAAATAGTTACATGCCTATGTATCAATGTACCATCTTCAGAAGATCTGTAGAGAGGCTACCATACCATCTAAGAGAAACTGAGAAACTACAGTAAGCCCGCTGCTTCTCTTCCTTGTGACTTCCCACCCTAGCTTTTGTAGTTATAACTGAGGTTTCCTTTCAGCCTGTTATTTCAAATCATAACTATCTTAAGATACAATTCAAGAATTGTCCTTAGTGTAACAATATTAACCACGTGTACTTACATAATTCATTCGTATTATTTCTATTTTAAAGGATTTTTGTGCTCATCTCTGGTGTTTTATTTGTCAGCATTCATATTCATGAGTTGTGTTTTCATGTACATTTTTTGAAATATGCTAATATACTCAAACCCCAGCTCCCTCCAGCCAGTTCCTGTCTTCACAGACAACTAATGGGATGAGTCTTTGTGTTTGAGTGAGGGGCATGTATGCATACGGTATATATATATACTCGTATAATCAAAAAGACAGTTTAACCAGAAATGAGACTCTTCCACTTATGACATGGCTTGTATGACATGGTTCAAGCTGTTTAACCTATTTGGGCTTTAGTTTTTTCATCTTTAAATAGGAAATTCTTTATTCACTTATTGTCTGAATACTGAGTGAGCTCTCTCTGTGTCAAAATACTGAAGATAAAACAGGAAATAATACAGATGTGTTGCTTATGGTGTAAGAAAAGCAGTGATAGTACCTGCCTTAAAGAGTGATCCTAACTAAAATGGATAAGAAGTGTTTTGTAAGTCTTGGCTATTATAAGTACATTCTTTGTTTTCTCTTTTCACACAACTCAGTGTTGTACATATTAGTCTATTTCTGCTTTTTCTCATTTAAAAATATGTCATGGAGATCTTTCCATACTCTACATCAATACTTTTATGATTATGTTTTATAGCTAAATAATATCCATTTTCTGGTGTACCATAGTTTATGTAAATAGTCACCTACTGAGAACTGTTTAGGTTTCATGAAATATTTTGGTATTAAAAATAGAGATTGCTGCGGGCAGGGCAACAATGGAAACACAGACACAGAGAACAGTAGGAAGGACCGTGTGGGATGAATTGAGAGAATAGCATGGAAACATACACATTACCATGTGTAAAATAGATCGCGAGTGGGAATTTGCTGTGTGAGCTCAACACAGTGTTCTGTGACAACTTAGAGGCGTGGGAGATGGGTGGGGTTTCAGGAGGGAGGTGACAGAGGTATACCTGCAGCTGAGTCATGTTGATGGATGGCAGAAACCAGCGCGAAATTGTGAAGCAATTCTCCTCCAATTAAAAGAGAAAAGGATTGCTGCAGTTACTAATGTTTTTAGTTTGTACATAACTGGATACATTGTAGGTGTTGGATTGTTGGATGCTAAAGTTGTAATGTGTAATTTTAGTAGACAATACTTCCACACAACAGGACTGTACCGGTTTACATTCTTACAGGCAATGAATGGATGTGGCTTTTCTCTTCACCCTCACCCACAGCAGAGTCTTATTAACTTTTTGCATTGTGGATGACCTAAAAGGTGACAAGTGGTATCTCAATATAGATTTACTCCTTATTTTTGTTTTGACTCATAGACAAAGGTTTGAGGGTATTTCCACATACCTAAAATCCAAATTGTCTTTCCTTTTTCTTTGCTATCTTTTCATAGCCTTTTACATTTTTAATATTTGTTTATTGGTCTTTACTTTCAATTTGGAGGAATGCTTTATATGTGAGGGAAATTAGACTACTGTCTATGAGTTACAGATCGTTTTACCCCACCTGAATCTTTAATTTAGTTGTGATTAATTTAGGTTTTTTTTTTTTTTTTTTTTTTTTTTTGCTGCTTTTATTGGTTAAGTGGTGGAAAATTTTAATCATTTCTCTTACTGAGTCTGGTTTTTCTGTCATAGAATGATCTTTCTTGTTCTTATAACTTTTATTCACAGATTCTTATAGAAATTTCATGGTCTTATTTCTAGCTTTACATTTTTGTTCATTTGGAAGGTACTCTGGTATAAAATGAGACATGGAAGAAAACTTTTCAGCCTAGATGACTACCAAGAGTCCCAACATATTTGGTTTTAAGATATAATTTTTTTCACCAAGTTGTGATATTTATCATTTAGTAAATTCCTATTTGATTAGGGCCTGTTTCTGGACTTTTTAATGTGATTCCATTGATGTATTTATTTATGAGTAATGTGACACTGTTTGAATCACTGAACCTACATCTGATAAAACCTCCTTACTCTTCCTTTTCAGAATTTTCCTATTTTTTCTTCTTAGCTTTTTTTCTTTTTTTTAAGAATTACCTGTCTCTAAAATTATTGAGTCAGTTAATTTCTTATTATGACACATTGAATGTAAAAGTTAATTTAGGGGTAACTGATAACTTTGTAATGTTTATTCCATTAAAGTATATACTGTTTCTCTTTAACCAAGAAAAGAGTGAATTTTTCCTGTAGCTCAGATGGCAAAGAATCTGCCTGCAATGCAAGAGACCCAGGTTTGACTCCTGGTTCAGGATGATCCTCTGGAGAAGGGAATGCAATCCACTCCAGTATTCTTGCCTGGAAAATCCCATGGACAGAGGAGACTGGTAGGCCACATCCATGGGGTTGCAAAAGAGTCGGACACAACTAAGCAACTAACAGTTACTAAGAAAACAGTGTGTCTTTCAATTTGCTCAAGCACTGCTTTGTCACTCTCTAAAGCATCTCAAAGTTTTCTTATAATGAACTTTGCACTTTTTTGTTAATTTTATTACTAGATATGGTAGGAAGAACAATGCTTCTTCCTGCCCCAAAGATGTCTACATTCTAACGCTCAGAAACTGTGACTATATGAGTTACATGGTAAAGGGGAACAAACGTTGCCGATGGGATCATGATTGGTAATCAGCTGCCCTTGAAATGTGGAGATTATCATGATTACTCAGGTGGGCCCAATGTAATCACAAAGTTCCTTTATAAACAGAAGGAGGAGGCAGAGGAGGAGGTGCAAAGAGAGAGAGCAGTGCAAAAAGAATTGGCCTGAAGAGGTTTTGGAGGTGAAAGAAAAAGGTTCTGAGCCAAGAAATCTGGGTTGCCTCTAGAAGCTGTAAAGGGCAAGGAACGCATTTTCCCAAGAGCAACCCAAAGGAATGCAATATGACTGACCGGATTTAGTTTATCACTTAGAAACATCATGGTTCTAAGTGAGACATCTGACATCCAGAAGTATGAGACAATAAATTTGTGTTGTTTTAATCACTAATTTTGTGACTAGGTTTAAAACACTAATCTGTTACGGCCACCATAAAAAGCTAATACACTAGGCCTTCTGTCTTTTACTGTTGCTAATATAAATGAGATCTTATATTGCATTATATCATGTAGCTTATTGTTTATATCAGTGGAGGCTATTGATTACGTATATTAATTTTGTACCTCCCACCTTACTTTATTCCCAACTGAAGTAGTAGTTTTAGCTTAAAATTTTAAGGTTTCCAAAAATATAATCATATCATCTGTGCATAGTAATAACATTTTTTCCTAAATGTATAGCTTCTTTATTTTATCTAAATATGTTGGTTAGTGTCTACACAATTAATAGTGGTAATAATCAAATATGTGCTTGCTGCTGATATAGAGGAGAATACTTCTAAAGTTTTATCAACAAAGATTGGTTCAACCTTTTGTCTGAGATGCTTATTTTACCATGTTGAGGTAGTATTCATCAATTCTGACTTTATTTTTAAGCATTGATATCAGGAATAAATATATAATCTTGAAAAAATACTTTTTCAGCATGGAAATTATGGTAGGGTGCTTCTTCTTAAATCAATTACTATGATTAATTTTAGTCATTATTGAATTGTCCTTTCATTTCTTGAATTAATAGCACTTTGCAAAGGTATGATGGTCTTATACCAACTGCTGATTACTTTGGAATTTTGCTCCCATATTCATAGTGAAATGGGTTTGTGGTTTTTTTTTATACAAAATTTCCTTGGTTTGTGTGTTTTTCTTTTTGCTATTTTCCTTTGCTTAAAAAAAAAACAACATTATATTTTTAAGAGTAATCTTAGGGTCACAGCAAAATCAAAAGGAAATGATTGCGACTTCTCATATACCCACTACTTTCAGACATGCACAGCTCCCCCATCATCAATGTCACACAGCAGAATGGCACTTTTTTTTTTTCTTCCAAGGATGAATCTACATTGACACATCATAATCACCCAAAGCCCATAGTTTACCTCAAGGTTTACCTTTGTTTTTGCACTTTTTATGGTTTTGGAGAAAGGCATATTATCCATATCTATCATCCTCTCACAGCTCAGCTGGTAAAGGCAGAAGACCCCTGTTCGATTCTTGGGTCAGGAAGATCCACTGGAGAAGGGATAGGCTACCCACTCCAGTATTCCTCGGCTTTCCTGGTGGCTCAGCTGGTAAAGAATCTGCCTGCAATGAGAAGACCTGGGTTCAATCCCTCGGTTAGGAAGATCCCCTGGAGAAGAAAATGGCTACCCTTTCCAGTACTCTGGCCTGGAGAATTCCATGGACTCTATAGTCCATGGGTTCGCAAAGAATGGGACACGACTGAGTAACTTTCACTTAATCACTTATATCTATCATTATAATATCATACAGGGAAGGAATGATGCTAAAGCTGAAACTCCAGTACTTTAACCACCTCATGTGAAGAGTTGACTCATTGGAAAAGACTCTGAGGCTGGGAAGGATTGGGGGCAGGAGGAGAAGGGGACGACAGAGGATGAGATGGCTGGAGGGCATCACTGACTCGATGGACATGAGTTTGAGTGAACTCCGGGAGTCGGTGACAGACAGGGAGGCCTGGCGTGCTGCGATTCATGAGGTTGCAAAGAGTTGGACGTGACTGAGCGACTCAACTGAACTGAATATCATACAGAGTAGTTTGTATGCTAAAAATATTTTTTTCTCTGTATTCATATCTACCCCCCTACACCAATGGCAACCACTGACTTTTTTATTGTCTCCATAGTTTTGTCCTTTCCAGAATGTCATACAGTTGGAATCATACAAGTATGCAGAATTTCAATACTGGCTTATTTCACTTAGTAATATGCATTTATGTTTCCTCCATGTCTTTTCATGGCCTGACAGCTCAAGTTTTTTAGCTTCCCTGGTTTGGACTTCCCTGATGGAGGTCCTCAGTGGTAAAGAATTCACCTGCCAATGAAGAAGACTCAGGGTTCCATCCCTGGGTCAGGAAGATGCCCTGGAGAAGGAAATGGCAACCTACTCTAAAATTCTTGCCTGGGAAGTACCATGGACAGAGGAGGATGCCAGGCTACAGTCTATAGGGTTGCAAAAGAGTCAGACATGACTTAGCAACTAAAACAATGACAACATTTAATTGCCTGCATGAATCACAATTTATGTATTCATTCAGTTACTAAGCATGTCAAGGTTGCTTCCAAGTTTGGGCAATATGAATAAAGCTGCTATAATCTGTGTGCATGTTTATGTATGTATATACATTTTTAGCTTCTTTGGGTAAATTCCATGGAAAACAACTGTTGGATCATATGGTAGAATTATGTATCATTTTGTAAGAAAGTGTCAAACTGTCTTCAAAAGTTGTTTCACTATTTTGCATTTCTACTACTTTTGCTACTCTATCTCCTAGCCAGTACTTGGTTTTGTCAGTGTCAGTGTTCGAGACTTCAGTAAGTGTATAGTGGCACCTCATTTTAATTTGCATTTCCTTGATGACACATATTATATCGAGCATCTTTTCATATGTTTCTTTGCTGTCTATATATCTTCTCTGGTGAAGTGTCTGTGAAGGTCTTTGGTCCATTTTTTTACATCAGGTTATTATTTATTATTTTCTTATTTTGAGCTTTAAAAGTTCTTTGTATATTTTTAATAGCAGTTCTTTATCAGTTGGTCATTTGCAAATATTTTCTTCCAGTCTGTGGTTTGTCTTCTCTTCTCTTGACATTGTCTCTTGCAGAACAGACATTTTTAAGTTTAATAAAGTCCAGCTTATCATTTATTCATGCATAATGCCTTTGGTGTTGTATCTAAAAATTATCACCATCATCACCATACCCAAGGTCATCTAGGTTTTCTCCTATGTTATCTTACAGTATTTTTATATTTTTGTGTTTTACAGTTAAGTCTATGATCCATTTTCACTTAATTTTTGTGAAGGATATAAATATATCTAGGTTTTTTTTTTGTCTTTTTGCATATGGATATCCAGTTGTTCCAGACCATTTGTTGAAAAGACTGTATTTGCTTCACTGAGTTGCCTTTGCTCCTTTGTGAAACGTCAGTTGCTCTCTTTATGTGGGTCCATTTCTGGGTTCTCTATTCTCTTGCATCAATCTGTCTATTCTTTTATTAATGCCACCATTTTCTTGATTACTACAGCTGTATAATAAGTTTTAAGTCAGAATTCCAACTTTGTTCTTCAATATTGTGCTGGCTATTCTGGGTCTTTGCCTCTCTAAATAAACTTTAAATCAATTTTTTGATAGTCATGAAATAATTTGTTGGCAGTTTGATTTTTCTTTCAATTAATATATTTACTTCATAAAATAATTTTGGGTCTTGTTATTGTTCAAATAGCCCTGGAGATATTGATTATAAGGGTTTGGCTGAATTCTCCCTTGAAATTGCATAAGCTTAGTGTGGCAACCCACTCCAGTACTCTTGCCTGGAAGGCTGCAGTCCATGGGGTCGCTAAGAGTTGGACACGACTGAGCGACTTCACTTTCACTTTTCACTTTCATGCATTGGAGAAGGAAATGGCAACCCACTCCAGTATTCTTGCCTGGAGAATCCCAGGGACAGAGGAGCCTGCTGGGCTGCGTCTACGGGGTCGCACAGAGTCGGACACGACTGAAGTGACTTAGCAGCAGCAGCAGCAGTGTTAAACTGGATAATCGTGCTTTGACATCTTTCTCAATGTCTTCAGTGATAATTTGTCTTTACATATGTTTTTGTTTTTCTACTTCTAAAGTTCAGTTCAGTTCAGTCACTCAGTCATGTCTGACTCTTTGCCATCCCATGAATCACAGCACGCCAGTCCTCCCTGTCCATCACCAACTCCCGGAGTTCACTCAAATTCATGTCCATCGAGTCAGTGAAGCCATCTAGCCATCTCATCCTCTGTCATCCCCTTCTCCTCCTGCCCCCAATTCCTCCCAGCCTCAGAGTCTTTTCCAATGAGTCACCTCTTCGCATGAGGTGGCCAAAGTACTGGAGTTTCAGCTTTAGATCATTCCTGCCAAAGAACACCCAGGGCTGATCTCCTTCAGAATGGTCTGATTGGATCTCCTTGCAGTCCAAGGGACACTCAAGAGTCTTCTCCAACACCACAGTTCAAAAGCATCAATTCTTCTGCGCTCAGCCTTCTTCACAGTCCAACTCTCACATCCAAACATGACCACAGGAAAAACCATAGCCTTGACTAGACGGACCTTTGTTGGCAAAGTAATGTCTCTGCTTTTGAATATGCTATCTAGGTGGGTCTTAACTTTCTTCCAAGGAGTAAGCGTCTTTTAATTTCATGGCTGCAGTCACCATCTGCAGTGATTTTGGAGCCCAGAAGTTAGTTTTGGTTAATTTTCCTACAAAAATTAGTTTTCCAATTCTTTTTAATCTCTGAGTAGAATTAAATATATAGTCTAGAACAGTTTTGTTTTCTCTGTATTTGTGGTTCTCATTTCTGTCGTAAGTACTTGTGTGTCCTCCCCCTTTTTATTTTCTCAGATTAGCAGTTTATTTGCTTTACTTTTTTTTTTCAATGAATACACTTCTGGATCTATTCCTTGGATCCAGTTATCCATGTATTCTAAATATTTATTTCTACTTTTATCTTTACTGACATCATGAATGATATCCTAAACATTTTTTATTGTTCTTTTCCTACTTTTTCAGTTAAATCCTGAATTTTTATTATAGTTTGCTTACTAATATAAGTATTTAAGGATATAAAATTTTCTCTAAGATCTCCTTTTGCTCTATTGCTAAGTTTCTAGTTAGCAGTGTTACCATTTTTATAATATTCCTGGTGTTTTGCAATTGAGAATTAGGTTTTCTCTTAAACCAATAATCAATGAAAGAATTTTTTTTATTGTTTTGTAGATGTATTTGCTTAATTTATAAAAAGTAGTGTACACTTTTAAAATATATTTCCTGTGTATTTAATTGATTTTGAGATGTATTCCAATCACTTTATAATTTGCAATGTTTCAATGTTTTCTTAAATTGACACTTTTTAATTTATTAGGATTTTCCTTGAAATCTATGCATGGCCTATTTTTATTACTGCTTCAAGAATAGGTAAAGGGATATAAGATTTTATTAATATATACAAAATTTGATACATTTCAAGTATATCTATTTTATTAATTATACCATTTGAATCTTTGAAATCTTCACATGATTTTTGTTTACATGTCACAGTAAAATCTATAAATTTATATTTTACTGCTAATGATATATGTTCATTTCTCTCTCTCCTGTAATTTCTAATTTATGCATAATGTTAGGCTTGTATTTCATAGACATTTATAATGTTAGATCTTCTTCAGTGTTAACTGCCCACCTTAGCGTAATTTCTAATTTATGCATAATGTTAGGTTTGTATATTCATAGACATTTATAATGTTAGATCTTCTTCAGTGTTAACTGCCCACCTTAGCAATTCTTTAATTCAAACTTGAATGAAAGTAATATCATAACTTTTCTTTTTTGCATTTGCTCAAGATATCTATCCCTATATATTTAATTTTCAAACTTTCTAAATTACTTGGGAAGTCAATTCTCTTGTAAACAACATGGTACATGTTTTTGCTTTGTAATCTAATCTGAAAGTCTTCTTTGATATGCCTAGTTATTTATATTTGTTAAGATTATAATTGTTTAATTTAGCTTATGCTATGTTTTCTGATTTTGTTACTTTCAAACATTTAACTGTCTTCTTTTAACGTTTTTAATATATCCTTTGTTTATGCTTATAATTTGGTATATAGTCTTATCTGATACTGATAATGCTGTTTTGTTTGACAATATGTATTACTTCTTTTCCCTTTTAATTCTAATTTTGTACATTGTCAATGCATTTAACTTTCATATTCTACAGTCTCTCTATCCTCATAGTTTTTAATGTTACTAATACATTCAAATTATAGTAAGGATTGCTAGTGGTCCCATGGTAATGTCATCATTTCCATTTTAATCATGAGATCCTTTCATTTTAGCTGGGCTCATAGCCACCAAACAGTAGGCTAAATTTCTCAGCCTCCAATCTACTTAAGTGTGTCTTTTTTATTAAGTTCAAGCCAGTTGAGTATGAACTAAAGCAATGTGTTCTCCTTCCAGGATATTTCCTTAAAGAAGAAGCTGTTTGCTCTTGACATCCATATTCCCCTAGAAGCATGGATTGGGGATAAGTCAGTGTAAGCCATGCAGATGAAATCTGTAGTTAGCTTGGGAGATGGTGAAGAAATATGATGTGCAGACTTAGATCCCCTAGAGTACAGCTTCTGCATCAGCTCTGGACTACTTATCCCTGGATCATTCATGAAAACAGAACAACAACAACAAAAATTTATCCAACTTAAAGCAGTGAATGTGGGGTCATTTTCTTACACTGCCTTAGCCTCTGCTGTGCTGCTACTCCTTACTTGCTTCAGTCAGATCTGACTCTGTGCGACCCTTATGGACTACAGCCTGCCAGGCTCTTGTGTCCAAGGGATTCTCTGGTCAAGAGTACTAGGGTGGGTTGCCATACCCTTCTCAGGGGATCTTCCCGACCCAGGGATCGAACCCAGGTCTCCTGCATTGCAGGCAGATTCTTTACTGCTAAACCACCAGGGAAGCCCTAGTCTCTACTGTAATACTAAAATAAATCCAGCGATCATTACTGATTTTTCTTTTTTGAAAAATTTCCAGTCATATCCTGATAAACAAGTTTTCTTTCAGTGCATTCCTCAAAAAGAATTCATGGGAAAATAGTCCCCATGTTTGTGCAACTTAAAAACTTCTTGTCAAGTCTTTAAATCTAATTTCCAGTTTATAAAAATTAGGAGTGATAAAGGAGCAGGTTAAAAACCACAAAGAGAAAACAGTCATATAAATGCAGAGTTGGAAAAATATGTCACTTGTCCTCAATTCTTCAAAAAGTGAATGTAATGGGAAAAAACTAAGTCAAGAGTATTTTCTAAGAGAAATTAAAAACAAACAAAATCACTAGCAACACAGCATCAGCCTAAGTTGGATCCCAGTTCTTTCACAAAGCAAACTGTTAAATATATAAATTATGATGATTTATAAAATTTTAACATGGACTATATACATAACGGAATATTACTTAGCTATAAAAATGAACACATTTAAGCCAGTTATAATGAGGTAGATGAAACTGGAGCCTATTATACAGGGTGAAGTAAGTCAGAAAGAGAAACACTGTTTATTAACACATATATGTGGAATTTAGAAAGATGGTAATGACTATCCTATATGCAAGGCAGCAAAAGAGACACAGATGTAAAGAACAGACTTTTGGACTCTGTGGGAGAAGGTGAGGGTGGGATGATTTGAGACACTAGCCCTGAAACATATATATTACCATATGTAAAACGATGGCCAGTGCAAGTTAGATGCATAAAGCAGAGCACTCAAAGCCAGTGCTCTGGGACAGCCCAGAGGGTATATGTGGAATTTAGAAAGATGGTAATGACTATCCTATATGCAAGGCAGCAAAAGAGACACAGATGTAAAGAACAGACTTTTGGACTCTGTGGGAGAAGGTGAGGGTGGGATGATTTGAGACACTAGCCCTGAAACATATATATTACCATATGTAAAACGATGGCCAGTGCAAGTTAGATGCATAAAGCAGAGCACTCAAAGCCAGTGCTCTGGGACAGCCCAGAGGGATGGGGTGGGGAGGGAGGTGGGAGGGGGTTCAGGATGGGGGGACACGTGCACCCGTGGCTGATTCATGTTGATGTATGGCAAAAACCACAACATTGTAATTATCTTTCAATTAAAATAAATTATTTTTTAAAAAAGTTTAACATGGGCTGGATATTAAATGAAAGTACAGAATCATTTTGTACTTTTTAAGTGTGATAACAAGAAATTACCCTTGTCCTTGGAAAATGAATGTTTAAGTAATTAGGGATGAAGTGACCTGAAGTCTTAAAGTTACTTTCAAATAAAGAGGGAAGGGAGACATTAAAGGTGTAGAAATAATGTACCAAAAAAAGATACAAGTTATTGAATTCAGGGGAGGATATATACAAGTGTTTGTCAAACTATTCTAGTTTTTTTTTTAATTTCTAAAATAATACTTAGGGGAGTAAGTAAAAAGTATTTAAAACACTCAAAACCATGTTGATTGCCCTAATACTTGCATGACGGTGGGTTAGACATAGAATCCTTGGGTGCATTCTCTTTTCTGTAGCATTTTGTAAATATTGTTCTATTGACTACTTGCATAAAAGACTGCTGAGGAAAAGTATATGTTTAACTGACATAATAAGTCGTTTTATAGTCTCATCTGGCTTTCTAGATGAATTATTTTTGTACATTAAAAGACAAATAACTGTCCTAAAATATGTCTATTGTTAACCATCATTTTCTTCTGGGAACAACACAATAGTACCTTTCAATTTGCAAGTTCATTTATTTTTATCTCAAATAGTTATTAACCTATCCTTATATATTCATTCTGTTTCACTGTTTCCATTTCTTTGTAGAGGATTCCAACTATACATACAACTTCCAAATTAGTCACATTTTAAATGTCATTTTTTCCTTAATGCATAATTCTCATATTAATATACTTTTCTACTTAATTTCATTTACATTTTCCATTGTAGCTTTTGTTTTCAGAAGTCTATCCTTAAATGAATTTTCTTAAGTTCACCTTAATATGCTTAATAGTTTCGTGTTTTTTCTATACTTCCCTGATCTCAGTTACTTGATAATTTTTATTATCTCAACATATCTTTCCAGAGCTTTTGCATTTTTGCTTTGTACCCTTGATGAGGTGAGGTGAAGTCGCTCAGTCGTGTCCAACTCTTTGCGACCCCGTGGACTGTAACCTACTAGGCTTCCCCGTCCATGGGATTCTCCAGGCAAGAATACTGAAGTGGATTGTCATTTCCTTCTCCAGAGGATCTTCCCGACCCAGAGATCGAACCCGGGTCTCCCGCATTGGAGGCAGACGCTTTAACCTCTGAGCCACCCTGATAGGAGAGTTAATTTACTGATGTCTTTTTAATATTATAGTGATGAATTTCCTTCCTCTTTTCCAATTCTGTCTTTGAACAGATCCTATGCTGTTACTTTCTTATATTAATTCTATCATTGAAAAAAGTGAGTTTTTCATGCATCAGCTGGTAGCCAGGAGTATATATCAGACAGAAAACAATAGTATTCAGCACAAGCATGAATTCTTCTTGTGATCAAGGATTCTGGGTGTGATATTCCCCCTGCAATGAAGACAGGCATCACTGGACCTCTTCTCAATTCAATCTCTTTTCTGCTTCAACAGAAATAATATCACTTGCACATATGGATTGTCCATAGGATTGCTCATTTAGTCCCAATTCCTCTGCTTCCTGGGACCACACTGAGTCAAATAAAACCAACACCAGATGCATCCCTCTATCTAATGCTGAAAATAAGGCACTTGGGCTTATCACCTAGCATGACCTTCATCTTTGATTCTGTGTTTTTTGCTGGCTCTTTTTTTCTGATCTATCATCATTTATTGGCATCTTTCTACTCGTCCCACTGCATGATTTCTGTTCTAAGCCACTCTTCCGGATTTTTTTTTTAACTATTTTATTGACGTACAACCAGCAGAACAAAAAGTTGTACATATTTAAAATATGCAACTTATGAGCCTGTAGATAAGGATACATCTGTGAAACTATCACTACAATCTACACTACAAACCTATTGTCTCCAAAAGTTGCCTCCTATGCTTTTTATTTACTGCTATTCTTTATACCTTGTGACCTTGGACGTTAGTTGTCTTCCAGTTTCACCAAACATGGTGTTTCTATCTTTCCTTCATTGTTCTCCTTGGTGCTTTTGGAGCAATTCTAGGAGATAAGGGGAAAATGCTGATTTTTATACTTTAACATTCAAACAAAACAATCTATTCATGATTTCTTTATTTTGAATTTTCATTCTTCTATTTTTAATGTGGCTAGGTTTGGTCTTCAGGAAGATCTTTCATAATGGTTAAGAGATGAAACATACTTTGAATGTTTACATATTTAAACATTTCTTCCTGTCATTTTTATACACAACACTTGTATATATAGACCAGATATAAGTTATTGGGACAAAAGTCTTTTCTCCTAACTCTAAAGAAAGTGCTCCATCATCTCCTGTCCTTGAACAATACTGTGTGGAAATCTCAGTCCATCCTGAATTTCCCTTTGCATGTGATGATGTGTTCTTCCAAAATGATTATAGTGTTCTTTCCTCAATCTTAAAGTTCTAAAGTTTCACTCTGTTACATCTCTGCCCATTATTCTCTATTAATTTTTCCTTGTCTTAACTACATTCATAGCAACCCTTTTCAATATGGGTGACATTACATATTTCAAAATCACCATAACAATATCCTCTAACCCACATGCCCTTCTTAAAATGTGACCCCATCACTTATACAGAGGTGGAGTGTATGGTCCTTTATCTGAAATGTTGGCAGGTTTGTGACTAGATGTGACTGTGACTCCAAGTGACTTTTGAGAGTAGGTGATGAAAATGCTCTGCACTTCTGCCTCATTCTCTTAAAAGCATTATCGCTTGGAAGTCTTCAGCCACAGGATACAATGCTCTGTAGAGTCCTAAACAAGATTACCGTGAGACCCCAGGGGTAGGCCATAATCTCCATAGAGAGGACTACTCAGACTCAGCTGTTCTAGCTCTAGCTACCTCTGAGAGTCCTCAGCCAGAAACACTCTGGAAAACAAGAGTGTTTTTTTTTTTTAAGTTGCCATTGTTTTAGGTCTTTAAGATTTGGACTAATTTCTTTTACATCAATAGATAATGATGTAGATAAAATTTTCTTGGGCTCAAAAATTACTGCAGATGGTGACTACAGTCACAAAATTAAAAGGTATTTGCTTCTTGGGAGAAAAGCTATGACAAAAGTAGACAGCATATTAAAAAGCAGAGACATCACTTTGCCAACAAAGGTCTGCATAGTGAAACTATGATTTTTCCAGTAGTCATGCGTGAATATGAGAGTTGGACCATAAAGAAGGCTGAGCACTGAAGAATTTATGCCTTTGAACTGTGATGTTGGAGAAGACTCTTGAGAGTCCCTTGGGCAGCAAGGAAATCAAACCAGTCAATCCTAAGAGAAATCAACCCTGGATATTCATTGGAAGGACTGATGCTGAACTCTAATACTTTGGCCACCTGATGAGAAGCCCTGACTCCTTGGAAAAGACCCTGATGCTGGGAAAGATTGAAGGCAGGAGAAGGGGATGACCGAGGACAAGATGGTTGGATAGCATCACCAACTCGATGGACATGAGTCTGAGCAAGTTCCAGGAGATAGTGAAAGACAGCGAAGCCTGGAGTGCTTCAGTCCATGAGGTCGCGAAGAGTTGAACATGAATGAGCAACCGAGTAACAACAACAAAAAGTCATTTCAGTCATGTCTAACTCTTGTGACCCTATGGTGTAGCCTGCCAGGGTCCTCTGAACATGGGATTCTCTAGGCAAGAATACTGCAGTCGGTTGATATGCCTTCTCCAGGGGACCTTACCAACCCAGGGATCAAACCCAGGTATCTTAAGTCTTCCACACTGGCAGGCAGGTTCTTTACCACTAGCGCCATCTGGGAAGCCCAGATAATGATAAATATGCATATTTAAATCTCCATTTATTTAAAGAAAGTTTTTGTCTATATTTCCTTAATTTTTTTATAACCTCATTGTTGATTTCTCTTCCTAAGAAATCTTAACTATCCATTAATTATCCATATATTGCACAGGTATTTACATAGCCATTCTGACATGTGTGTGTTATCATTTTATCTCTAATCAGTTTATTTATAAAAATTTTTTTGCTGTGTGTATGATCTTACCTTCTCTACCTCCTATATGACTTTATTTTTTAGTATTTACTGTTATTTTTTTTATTTTCACTGTACCAGTTCTAATTTATTCTAATATGATTTTTAAGTATTTTCATATTTTATGTTTCCTTTCAATTTCTTCCCTGAATTTGTCTGTTATACTATTTTATATACCCTTGTTACATAGAAATTCCATACTCACTTTGATTTCCTTGAGAAAGCAGATAATTTTTTAACAATCTTTTCTTTCCTAAGTTCTTCTAAAATTCACAAAATCGTGTCCGACTCTTTGCGACCCCATGGACTATAGCACACCAGGCTCCTCAATCCATGGAATTTTCCAGGCAAGATTACTGGAGTGGGTTGCTGTTTCCTTCTCCATCTAAAATTCAATCTTTGTAGTCTTTTGAATGAAATGCAGAACCATTTCTGCATTTGTTTGTGTGCCATTTTAGGCATTTCAGATGATTTATTAATCATCCTTAAATGGAGGGCATAGCATCCATTTCAATGTGCAGAAAGATAGTGTGGGTGAACCTCATTGACTTGCCTCTTCTTTAAAGAACATGTCTTTCGAATCATTCTTCTCTCTCTCCAGCTGGAGTAACTACATACTGATCGTTTATTTTGTTTCTCTGGTTCCATCTTTAACTGCCTGTGGAGTGTTGGAAGCATGAAAACAATGGAAATGATGGATGCCTTGGGGCAACACACAGCTAATGTGTAAACACGTGTCTCTAAGTTCCAGTCTGTTCTGTCCTCTGCACAGAGCTGGTCAGTTCTTGGCTTTAGATGACATCCTTCATCTCTCAGCCATGACATTTATCACTTGCTCCAGAAACTGTGTCTTGTCAGACGGCCTACTGTTCTTTCATCAATGCCTATCTTCTTTCTGCTTCCTCTAGAACATCATTTGATGCCAGCCAGGCCACCTCTCTGTTTAACCCCGATGAAGAGTTAAGATGATAGAGAAGTCCAAAGAGCTCTTTCAGGCCCAATTCCACGCTCTCCTAAAAAAGAAAATAGGCCTCAGGCAGTGGGCCCTTCACTCCACTTCACTCTTGGCTCCTTCCTGTGCCTCATTCCTTTCTTTCCAAGATAGGGACTACTGTTTTTATGATTCCCAACTCTATCATTTTCTTTATTGAGAACATCATATTCACCATTTTGCAGTCATTGTGAATTTCAGTATTTTCTTTCATTTTGTTCAAAATTTCCCTGTATCTGCCAGACTTTCCTTATAATGTGTGTCAAGAGGCTGTTCAAGATCCATGGTTTCATTATAGATTAGCTTTTCCTTTCTTTCATATATATTATATATTTTATGGAAATATAGATAATATTCATAGAAAATTAAATATATTCATTATTCTGAGAAAAGAACTATACCACTATTAGTAGCTCTTCCAGTGTTCCCCCAAAACCCCAATCAGCCCTTTCGGCATGACAGATTTCTGCTTCTTTCTTTCTCCTAAATTTACATATGCTGGCGAGAAGTTCACAGGCCTCCAGGAATTTTTATTAAGAGCTCAGATAGTCTAGCAAGGAATTTTATCTCTTTTGACAAGATCAAGTGTATAACTGGAACTAACCATGCCTCATTTCATGCTAGCTTGCTGCTCCTCAGATAAATGTGAAACATCCTTTGTGGCCAAATATACAATTCAATGGAATTGTGTTGCCTCAACGCTCTAAGTGCCTTGTGAGTGGCAAGGGGGGAGAGTGAACCCTTCCTGATTGACAGATGTCAACTGCCACAAGCCTCATAGACATATATGGTGATAAAGAAAGCTAGTGACTGTTGGGATTCATGGATGAAGGTATTTACTATAGAATCTATTGTAATAGACACAGCGTTCACCCCTCCTGAGCTGTGGCCTGTCTCTGGCCTTAAGACTCTGCATTAAGACAGGCTGTCAAAGATAAGACAGGAAAGGAAAGAGGCCCTGCTATAGGGCACCTCAGGTAAGATGTTAATAGCTATCTGTGCCTGAATAAGAATCCTCCTGATGCCTAGCTTTCTCTCTTAGTACAATGAAGTAATATCTTCATATTTCTTAAAAGACATTTCCATCTGGGAGTAAGTACAGTTAGGTGCATTAATTGATGCCAATTTCACATGGAACAATTTTATGGAAAGCACTTAGTTCTGATTTTCTAGGTATATAAGATTGAAATAAATGCTCCTGTTTCACCAGGTAAAGAGTTGTCTGCCTACTTAGTTATGTCATGAAGAAGATAAGGACCTTGGCTTCTATATAAGTGGTAGGATTATGTAAATAATTACAGCTGGCATTCAGTTTGCCCTCCTATTTACAAATACATCCAACTGGTGCTACAGAAATAAAATATATGCCACTGAATTAAACCAATGCAATGTTTAGTGGTGGGAAAACAGATGATGGGTAAAGTGAGATAGATGAGAAAGATAACAGATGGATGATAAATTATAAGATAAATAGACTAAAGGGATAGATTTTTCCGCTTTTCATTTTTCTGGCTTTCACAAATGTTCTCATATGTTTTTCTATAAAGCACAATAACATTCCTTGCATATAATGTTGAGTATTTATATCTCTGCTCTGAACCAATTTTTCTTATACATTGCTCAGTCTTGACACAGAGTAATATCTCAGCGGTGTCCCAAGGACTATCAATCAATCACAAAGAGTCACTGAACACACAGCATATGTGTTGAGAACCATACTATCCATTTTTGAAGTGGTTCTGAGAAAGCACGAAATCAACTATAGCCCTTGATCTAAAGATAAAAAGACCAGACAGATGAAATAGAATACAATAAAGAACATAATTTGTTGGAATTTGTAAAGGCTCCTTCCAGTTTTCTCTCCCCTCACTCTCTTCACTTCATAGGGATTTCATCTACCCACAGAAGGCGTTTTAATTCATTCTTTATACAAACATGTGCTGAGTGTTCTTAATGAGTCATGTACTTGGTAAGAGGCCAAGAATTCAAAAAATAAGACAGATCCTCTGTCCTCAAAGAGCTTGCAGTACAGTGGTGAAAATGAGCACACGGATGATAGAGTGTCACTATAAAGCAAGTGCATTACACGCATATGGGGTACAGAGTAAGAGCATCCAACTCTGCCTGGGGGGAGGGCCGAGCATTCTTGGAGGAGTTGATGACTGAGAGCGTTTTAAAGGATGAGAAAGATTCAAACATGAATACAAGAAAAGACCTAGTCCAAGCAGGAGCAAAGTCATAAAAAGAGAAACTGCACGACACGTGTTCAGTGCTGCTGAAGCAGAGAGTGGAGGTGACAGAGGGGAGGACAGTCTATATGCAGAGCTTTGATTTGCACAGGAAGACACTTAGACTAGAGACTTCTTTGGCGTTCACTGGTTAGGAATCCACCTACCAATGCAGCAGACACAGGTTGGATCTCTCATGCAGGAAGATCCCCATGCAGTGGGGCAGAAAACTCACGCGCTGCAACTACTGAGCTAGAGCCTGTGCTCCACAAGAGAAGCCAGTGCCATGGGAAGCCCATGCACTGCAACTAGAGAACAGCCCCGCTCGCTGCAACTAGAGAAAGCCCATGCCCAGCAAAAAGACCCAGAGCAGCCAAAAATTAAAAAAGAGAAACAGACTGTATCCACCAGGCAACAGAAACCACTCAAGCATTTTAAACAAAAGAACGACAGGGTCAGGTTTCTATTTTAGGTCCATCTCACAGATTTGAAGGGAGAGAGGTTGAAGTTGGGAGAATTGGTTAAATGGCTGTTTCAGCGATCAGCTTGTAAGATGATGAGGGTCTCACCCAAGATAGCATTTGCAGGTGGAGAATAAGGGGACATACTTGAAAAAATGTTTAAAGACAAAAATGGCAAGACTCTGTATTATAGGTACACCTTGGAGATATGGCGGGTGTGGTTCAAAAACCACTGCAATAAAGCAATTACTGCAACAGAGTGAATTGTACAAATGTTTTGGTTTTCTAGTACAAATAAAAATTATGTTTACACTATGCTGTACTCTATTAAGTATGTAATAACATCATGTCTTCTAAAAATCTTAATTAAAAATACTTTATTATTTTTTAAAAATGCTAACCATCATTTGAGCCTTCAGTGAAATTTTGCTGGTGGAGGGTCTTGCCTCAATAATGGTGATGGCTGCTGACTGATCAAGATGGTAGTTGCTGAAGCCTGAGGTGACTTGGAAGTTTCTTAAAGTAAAATAACAGTGAAGTTTGCTACATCAATTGACCCTTGCTTTCATGCAATGCTGTTGGATAGCATTTCACCCACAGTGGAACTTTTTTCAAAATTGGAATCAATCCTCTCAAGCCCAGCACTGCTTTATCAACTGATTTTATATCATACTCTAAATCCTCTGTTGTCATTTCAACATTCTTTAGCATGAGTAGATTCCATCTTCAGAAACGATTTCTTTGCTCATCCATAAGAAGCAACCCCTCATTTATGAAAGTTTTCTCATGAGACTGCAACTCTGCTTCTAATTGTAGCTCTGCTGCTATCTCTACCACATGGACAGTTACTTCCCTCATGAAGTTCTGAACACCTAAAGTCCTAAACATCTACCATGAGGGTAGGAATCAACTTCTTGCAAATTCCTGTTAATGTTGATATTTTGACCTCCTCCCATGAAATCACAAATGTTCTTCATGACATTTAGAATGTGATTTCTTTGCTCATCCATAAGAAGCAACCCCTCATTTATGAAAGTTTTCTCATGAGACTGCAACTCTGCTTCTAATTGTAGCTCTGCTGCTATCTCTACCACATGGACAGTTACTTCCCTCATGAAGTTCTGAACACCTAAAGTCCTAAACATCTACCATGAGGGTAGGAATCAACTTCTTGCAAATTCCTGTTAATGTTGATATTTTGACCTCCTCCCATGAAATCACAAATGTTCTTCATGACATCTAGAATGATGTATGCTTTCCAGAAAGTTTTCAATTTACTTTGCCCAGATCTATCAGAGGAATACTATGTATGCAAGCTATAGCTTTATGAAATATATTTCTTAGGTATTAAGACTTGAACATCTAAATTACTCCTTGAACCTTAGGCTATAGAATGGATGTTGTGTTAGCAGGTATAAAAACATTAAGCTCATTGGATATGAGCTTATATCTCCATTGTATATGATGTATATCTCCATCAGAGCTCTTGAGTGCCTAGGTGCATTGTTGATGAGCAGTAATATTTTGAAAGGATTCTCTTTTCCTGAGCAGTAGGTCTCAACAGTGAACTTAAAATATTCTGTAAACTGTGTTGTAAACTGATGTGTTGTCTGTCACCCAAGCTTTGTTGCTCCATTTAAGGAGCACAGACAGAGTAGATTGAGCATAATTCTTAAGGGCCCTCAAATTTTTGGAATGCTAAGTGAGCACTGGCTTCAGCTTAAACCCCATAGCTGCATCAACCCCTAACAAGAGAGGTAGCCTGTTCTTTGAAGACTTGAAGCCAGGCATTGACTTCTCCTCTCAGCTTTGAAGTCCTATTTGGCATCTTCTTACAATATAAGGCTGTGAAGTCTACACTGAAAATGGTTGCTTAGTGTAGCCACCTTCATTAATTGTCTGAGCTAGGTGTTTTGGATAACTTCTGGAAGCCTCACCCTCTTCATCAGCACTGACTGCTTCACCTTGAACTTGTTTTGTTGTGGAAACAGCTGCTTTCCTATACCCTACAGACCAACCTCTGCCACCTTCAGGCTTTCCTTTAGCAGCTTCTTTGCCACTCTAAACCTTCATAGAAATGAAGAGAGGTAGGATTACTCTGGATTAGACTTTGGTTTAAGGGAATATTGTGGGCTGGTTTGCTCTTTTATCCATACCGCTAAAACTTTTCCATATCAGCAATTAGGCTGCTTTATGTTATTATTTGTGTGTTCACTGGAGTAGCACTTCTAATTTCCTTCAAGAACTTTTTTGTTGCATTCACAACATGACTAACTGGAACAAGAGGCCTAGCCTTCAATGTATCTAGGTTTTTGACATGCCTTCCTCACTAGGCTTATCATTTCTAGCTTTTGATTTAAAGTGAGAGAACTGCCACTCTACTTGAACATTCAGAAGTCACTGCAGTGTTATTAATGAGCCTAACTTCAAATTGGTGTGTCTCAGGGAATAGAGAGCCCACAAGGAGGGAGAGATATGGGGAAGGGCTGGCTCATTGGACAGTAAGAACAGAAACAACGTTTATTATCTAAATCTGCCATCTTATAATGAGCATGGTTCTTGGTGCCCCCAAACATTTACAACTGTAACATCAGAGATCACTAACCGCAGATAACCATAACAATTCAATCTCAATAACAACAAAAGTTCTGCAATACTTAAAGAATTACCAAGATGTGACATGGAGACACAGGTGAGAAATGCTGCTGGAAAAATGGTGCTGATAAGACTTGCTGGACGCAGGGTTGCCACAAACCTACTTATAAAAAAATGCCGTATCTCTGAAGGGCAATAAAGCAAAGTGCAATGAAACAAAGGCATGCTTGTATTGGATCTGGGATAAAGAAGAGAGAAGAGTTAAAGAAAACCCAAATGACCTGACACACCCCACAGAAGAGTCACAATAATATTCAAGGACCCAGGGAGCTGTCCCAAGTGAGCCCAACGGTTTTTGATGAACAATTTAGCAGTAAGCGGACTTCCGTGACTATTACTAAGCTGTGTTTGCAACTTCTAAGAAAGATTTCACTGATGTGGAATAGAAGACACAGCAATTGGAAATACCTGGCCCAAAGTTCCCTGTCTTTTCCTACCTGTTCTGAAGAAGAACCTTGGCCAGTTGCTCTCTACCATGCACAAGCTCAGGGAGCCTCTGTGTGCATTTTTCAAGAGTGCATTACAGGTAAGAAGGTAGATGGTTGCAGAAGTAAGTGTCAGAGTCCACCTGTATCCTTCAAAGTGTAGGATGTTTCTCCCTGTGTCTCCTACCACTACTGCAATGCTTCATGCCACATCAAAAACCATACACCAAAAGGAAGGAGAATCTGAATCTGCTGCCAACAGAACAAAATACAAGTCTTGGAGCCAGCTGATTCATTATGCTCCCAGATGTACAGCAACTGTCCTACTCACACCACAGACATTTGAAGAAATAATCACTATGCATGAAATGTCAGAGCATCTTCTCCATCCAGCCAAAAGTTTCATTTTCTCAACTAAATAGGAAATAAAAAGATAATGTTTCCTACAAAATTGTAGCTGGTTGTAGAGAGAGAATATTTCTCTCGGTGTACTCTAGATTGTCCATTGTATTGACACTTGGTTAATATCCTGTTAATATCCTTTGTGGCTCAGCTGGTAAAGAATCTGCCTGCAATGTGTGAGACCTGGGCCTGATTCCTGGGTTGGAAAGAACCCCTGGAGAAGGGAAAGGCTACCCACTCCAGTATTCTGGCAGGGAGAATTCCATGGACTGTATAGTCCATGGGGTTGCAAAGAGTCAGACACAACTGAGCAACTTTCACTTTTCACTAATATCCTGTTAGTAGTATTAATGATACTATCATATTTATGCTTAGAAAATATACCTGCAAATCTTAAAAATGATGAATTAAGGAAGAGTTTTTTCAATAGAAAATGTCTGTAACCTTTAGAAAACATCATTAATGAAGCATAGACTAAAAATCTGAGACAAAATCCATAAAAGAGCCTTAATACAGAGAAATGACACCAATTGGGTCAAGTAATTAGACCTAAATCAATACAGCTTTAAGAAATACTTACCTGAACAAGGGGAGGTGCTTCAAAAACTTGTCTTGGAAAACAGAAAATTCCCTTTAAGATACATTCTCAAAGATGCTGCACAATTGCTGGATCTAATTCATGAAATTAAGTATCTAATTCATGAAAGGAAAGGGAGGCTGGCAGTACAAACCAGAAACAACTGCAATGTTAATGCAGCAAACCACTGACACGAAAAGTTTCTATTTTAAACTCACAGACAGAAATTTAAGTGGAAAATTACTGTGCTATCTTCCAAATTGAGGGAACATGTCTACTTTTTATGGCCCTAGACCTCATCTCATGCACAGCCTCCTGCTAGCTTGTATCTTGATGACTGTTGAGCTATTTACTGCAAACAAGTGTGACAGGAGGAGCCTCTCAAGAATGACGTACTCATTTTAGAGAGCTAACCCAAAAAATGTGCGGTTAATGAAAAGAACATTTCAAAGAGACAAACTCATTTCCCTATGGATATATTCATAAACTATATTTACTGTCATTTGGTTGTCTATTCAGAAGTGCCATATAAGCATGTAACCTTTCTTAACTAGTCCCATCCTTCACCTTTTCAGAATTCTGTCACAGTCACCTACTTCAGCCAACAGCCAGACCGTTTTATCTGAGTGTGCTATACGAATGGTATCATTTTCTATGTGTGCCATGATGTGAAAAATGCAAGAGGCATTGTTTTAGGACACAGGTTCTATGTTTTGATGTGTGTATGACTGTGTCTACATTTGACCTAAATATTTTGGCTCATCTCTTTGTTCCTAACTAGTGTTTTGGTCTTCTGCAAGCATGACTTGAAAAATGTTCTTTAGTTGGTCAGTTTCTCTCTATATAGCTGCCTCTACAAGAGATAAACCAACTTTCATACTACAATTTAATAGTATTCTATCTAGAAGAATTTCATTCTCTGAATCTCTAGTGGGTGAAAATAAGAGAGAACTTGAGAGGCTTTCAAGTTTTCACTGATTCTATAAGTGAAGTGAAAGTCGCTCAGTCATGTCTGACTCTTTGCAACCCCATGGACTATACAGCCCATGGAATTCTCCAGGCCAGAATATTGGAGTGGGTAGCCTTTCCCTTCTCCAGGGGATCTTCCTGACCCAGGAATTGAACCAGGGTCTCCTGCATTGCAGGCGGATTCTTTACTGACTGAGCTATCTGAGAAGACCTGATTCTATACCTAGGAACTTTATCAAAGTTTTTCTCACAAGAAGTATACCTGGGGCTTCCCTGGTGGCTCAGTGGTGAAGAATCCGGCTGCCAATGCAGGAGACACAGATTTGATCCCTGATCTTGGCAGATCCCACATGCCACAGAGCAACTAAGCCTATTTGCCACAACTCTTGAGCCTGTGGTCTAGAGCCCAGGCCCTACAACCACCGATGCCCACGCACCTAGAGTCAGTGCTCCACAACAAGAGAAGCCAGTGCTCCACAACAAAGAAAGCCAGTGCTCCACAACAAGCCAGTGCTGCACAACAAAGAAAGCCAGTGCTCCACACAAAGAAAGCCAGTGCTCCACAACAAGAGAAGCCAGTGCTCCACAGCAAGAGGAGCCAGTGCTCCACAACAAGAGAAGCCAGTGCTCCACAACAAGAGGAGCCAGTGCTCCACAACAAGAGGAGCCAGTGCTCCACAACAAGAGAAGCCAGTGCTCCACAACAAAGAAAGCCAGTGCTCCACAACAAGCCAGTGCTGCACAACAAAGAAAGCCAGTGCTCCACACAAAGAAAGCCAGTGCTCCACAACAAGAGAAGCCAGTGCTCCACAGCAAGAGGAGCCAGTGCTCCACAACAAGAGAAGCCAGTGCTCCACAACAAGAGGAGCCAGTGCTCCACAACAAGAGGAGCCAGTGCTCCACAACAAGAGAAGCCAGTGCTCCACAACAAAGAAAGCCAGTGCTCCACACAAAGAAATCCAGTGCTCCACAACAAGAGAAGCCAGTGCTCCACAACAAGAGAAGCAAGTGCTCCACAACGGAAAGCCAGTGCTCCACAACAAGAGAAGCCAGTGCTCCACAACAAGAGAAGCAAGTGCTCCACAACGAGAAGCCAGTGCTCCACAACAAGAGAAGCCAGTGCTCCACAAGAGAAGTCAGTGCTCCACAACAAGAGGAGCCAGTGCTCCACACAAAGAAAGCCAGTGCTCCACAACAAGAGAAGCCAGTGCTCCACAAGAGAAGCCAGTGCTCCACAACAAGAGAAGCCAGTGCTCCACACAAAGAAAGCCAGTGCTCCACAACAAGAGAAGCCAGTGCTCCACAAGAGAAGCTAGTGCTCCACAACAAGAGAAGTCAGTGCTCCACAATGAGAAGCCAGTGCTCCACAACAAAGAAAGCCAGTGCTCCACACAAAGAAATCCAGTGCTCCACAACAAGAGAAGCCAGTGCTCCACAACAAGAGAAGCAAGTGCTCCACAACGAGAAGCCAGTGCTCCACAACAAGAGAAGCCAGTGCTCCACAACAAAGAAAGCTAATGCTCCACAACAAGGGAAGCCAGTGCTCCACAAGAGAAGCCAGCGCTCCACAACAAGAGGAGCCAGTGCTCCACAACAAGAGGAGCCAGTGCTCCACAACAAAGAAAGCCAGTGCTCCACAATGAGAAGCCGTGCTCCACAACAAGAGAAGCCAGTGCTCCACAAGAGAAGCCAGTGCTCCACAACAAGAGAAGCCAGTGCTCCACAACAAAGTCAGTGCTCCACAACAAGAGAAGCCAGTGCTCCACAAGAGGAGCCAGTGCTCCACAAGAGGAGCCAATGCTCCACAACAAGAGAAGCCACTGCAATGAGGGGCCCGAGCTCTGCAAGCAGAGAAGGCCCGCAGAGCAATGAAGACCTAGCACAGCCAAGAACAAATGAATAACTAACTAAAATGTACTCATTCAGTCATATCCGTATTAGTTACCCGCCACAGGGAAAAAAATATGGAGGTAAAATGAAGTGCTACATATGGCAACTATAACACATTCTCCTTTCCCTCTGGCATTCAAGTCTTATCTTCTGTGGCAATTGCCCTATAGGCAATTCGGGTTCATTGAGGTAACAAAGGCCACTGAACTGAAAGCTTCATTGGCCAGGCAGAGTACCTGCTGACAGCACTCTTAGCAGCCAAGACTGCAGTTGATAGTGAAAACTACAAGGAGCACAAAGAAGAACACTCAGGAATGAATATTTTCAGCCATAAGTATCATCTGAGGACACCTACATTGCTGAAGCCACAAAGTGGTGTCTAACCTAGAACAGATCCCTCTCCTGATTAAACACCTCTGAAGTCTAGAATATAACACCAAATCTACTTTGTCCTTCGTGGCTGAATACTATCTGGGTCCCCTTAGGTACCCACCTCACCTGCTCTTCCCACCCTAGATCATTACACTGGTGAAAGGACATACAAACTGAGACAGTAAGACTCTGTAAAACTTTAAACTAAAAAAGAAAAAAGCTCAATACTATATTTCTTTAGTAATATACAAAGCACAGAAAAAATAAACAACATAATAGTTAAGGAAATTCTAAAACCAGGCCCTTACTCCTTAAGCTTTCCTCAACAAACTCAGTAAATATAATTAATACATGATTTATCTGTATTAATCTGTATCTATTGGATTGACTGTTTATGCTCCCCCCACCCAAAATTTGTATGTTGAAATCTTAACCCCCAATATAATGGCAATAGGAGGTGGGGACTTTGCCAGGTGATCGGGTCATGAGGGTAGAGCCTTTGTGAATGAGATTAGTTTCCCTTATAAAGGAGACCCCAAAGAGTTCCCTCACCCTTTTCCCCACATAAGGATGCAGTGGGAGGATGACCATCTATGAACCAGGAGAGGCTCCTCATCAGACACCAAATCTACTAACACTTTGATCTTGAACTTTCGTGCCTCCAGAACTGTACAGAATAAATGTTAGATGCTAAAGCCATCTGTCTATGCCATCATTTGTTACAGCAGCCTGAATGGACCAATGCACCAAAAGAATGTATTTTCACTTGGTCAAACACCTAAAAGCAACTTTTAGATCATCAGCACTACAAAAGAACATAGAAATGCACAAGGTAGAACCATTTCAGAGGCCTATACAGACAGGAAATAAACAAAACATTCCTTTACACTTACAGTATTCAGAAGATCCTAAGTACAACACCTCATGCTAAAGTACCTTGGCCTTTGTCCCTAAATTATAATTTGGGGGGATCAGTCATATTTGTGAGCAATTTAAAGAATTATTAACTCAAATCTGTAACTAATACAGTTAAAGCTACCATGAAAGAGCTAGAATTAAGCACAAAATACTTATGCAATGACAGTTACAAGTCAAAATAGCAGAGCACACTGATGATCTATAGGAGTAGTCTTCTAAATGTTTAATCAGGACAGTATAAGTATGTGCTACCTAAAGGGTTAAAAAGTCAAAAGAAAATGTTCTATCTTGTTCACTTGTAAGAGGGAAAATGTTGAGGCAGGAGTGAGACAACCACTACCATCTGCTAATAAAATACAATATTTTTTTTTCAGATTTTTATTTTATTTTACTTTACAATATTGTATTGGTTTTGCCAATACAGGCAAATTTGACCTTGGAATGCGGAATGAAACAGGCCAAAGACTAATAGAGTTTTGCCAAGAAAATGCACTGGTCATAGCAAACACCCTCTTCCAACAACACAAGAGAAGACTCTACACATGGACATCACCAGATGGTCAACACCGAAATCAGATTGATTATATTCTTTGCAGCCAAAGATGGAGAAGCTCTATACAGTCAACAAAGACAAGACCGGGAGCTGACTGTGGCTCAGATCATGAACTCCTGATTGCCAAATTCAGACTTAAATTGAAGAAAGTGGGCAACACCACTAGACCATTCAGGTATGACCTAAATCAAATCCCTTATGATTATACAGTGGAAGTGAGGAATAGATTTAAAGGTCTAGATCTGATAGATAGAGTGCCTGATGAACTATGGAATGAGGTTCGTGACATTGTACAGGAGATAGGGATCAAGACCATCCCCATGGAAAAGAAATGCAAAAAGGCAAAATGGCTGTCTGGGGAGGCCTTACAAATAGCTGTGAAAAGAAGAGAAGCAAAAAGCAAAGGAGAAAAGGAAAGATATAAGCATCTGAATGCAGAGTTCCAAAGAATAGCAAGAAGAGATAAGAAAGCCTTCTTCAGCAATCAATGTAAAGAAATAGAGGAAAAGAACAGAATGGGAAAGACTAGAGATCTCTTCAAGAAAATTAGAGATACCAAGAGAACATTTCATGCAAGGATGGGCTCGATAAAGGACAGAAATGGTCTGGACCTAACAGAAGCAGAAGATATTAAGAAGAGGTGGCAAGAATACACGGAAGAACTGTACAAAAAAGATCTTCATGACCCAGATAATCATGATGATGTGTTGACTAATCTAGAGCCAGACATCTTGGAATGTGAAGTCAAGTGGGCCTTAGAAAGCATCACTACGAACAAAGCTAGTGGAGGTGATGGAATTCCCGTTGAGCTGTTTCAAATCCTGAAAGATGATGCTGTGAAAGTGCTGCACTCAATTTGCCAGCAAATCTGGAAAACTCAGCAGTGGCCACAGGACTGGAAAAGGTCAGTTTTCATCCCAATTCCAAAGAAAGGCAATGCCAAAGAATGCTCCAACTACCGCACAATTGCACTCATCTCACATGCTAGTAAAGTAATGCTCAAAATTCTCCAAGCCAGACTTCAGCAATATGTGAACCGTGAACTCCCTGATGTTCAAGCTGGTTTTAGAAAAGGCAGAGGAACCAGAGATCAAATTGCCAACATCCGCTGGATCATGGAAAAAGCAAGAGAGTTCCAGAAAAACATCTATTTCTGCTTTATTGACTATGCCAAAGCCTTTGACTGTGTGGATCACAGTAAACTGTGGAAAATTCTGAAAGAGATGGGAATACCAGACCACCTGACCTGCCTCTTGAGAAATCTGTATGCAGGTCAGGAAGCAACAGTTAGAACTGGACATGGAACAACAGACTGGTTCCAAATAGGAAAAGGAGTACGTCAAGGCTGTATATTGTCACCCTGCTTATTTAACTTATATGCAGAGTACATCATGAGAAATGCTGGACTGGAAGAAACACAAGCTGGAATCAAGATTGCTGGGAGAAATATCAATAATCTCAGATATGCAGATGACACCACCCTTATGGCAGAAAGTGAGGAGGAGCTAAAAAGCCTCTTGTTGAAAGTGAAAGAGGAGAGTGGAAAAGTTGGCTTAAAGCTCAACATTCAGAAAACGAAGATCATGGCATCTGGCCCCATCACTTCATGGGAAATAGATGGGGAAACAGTAGAAACAGTGTCAGACTTTGTTTTTTTGGGCTCCAAAATCACTGCAGATGGTGACTGCAGCCATGAAATTAAAAGGCGCTTACTCCTTGGAAGAAAAGTTATGACCAACCTAGATAGTATATTCAAAAGCAGAGACATTACTTTGCCGACTAAGGTCCGTCTAGTCAAGGCTATGGTTTTTCCTGTGGTCATGTATGGATGTGAGAGTTGGACTGTGAAGAAGGCTGAGCGCAGAAGAATTGATGCTTTTGAACTGTGGTGTTGGAGAAGACTCTTGAGAGTCCCTTGGACTGCAAGGAGATCCAACCAGTCCATTCTGAAGGAGATCAACCCTGGGATTTCTTTGGAAGGAATGATGCTAAAACTGAAGCTCCAGTACTTTGGGCACCTTATGCGAAGAGTTGACTCATTGGAAAAGACCCTGATGCTGGGAGGGATTGGGGGCAGGAGGAGAAAGGGACGACCGAGGATGAGATGGCTGGATGGCATCACAGACTTAATGGACGTGAGTCTGAGTGAACTCCGGGAGTTGGTGATGGACAGGGAGGCCTGGCGTACTGCGATTCATGGGGTCGCAAAGAGTCGGACACGACTGCGCGACTGAACTGAACTGATTGGTTTTGCCATACATCAACATGAATCCACCATGAGTGTACACGTGTTCCCCATCCTGAACCCCCCTAGCACCTCCCTCCCCATACTATCTCTCTGGGCCATCCCAGTGCACCAGCCCCAAGTATCCTGTATCCTGCATCGAACTTATACTGGCGATTCATTTCTTATATGATATTATACATGTTTCAATGTTATTCTCCCAAATCATCCCACCCTCTTCCTCTCCCACAGAGTCCAAAAGACTGTTCTATACATCTGTGTCTCTTTTGCACATACAGGGTAATATACAGGGTTATCGTTACCATCTTTCTAAATTCCGTGTATATGCGTTAGTATACTGTACTGGTGTTTTTCTTTCTGGCTTACTTCACTCTGTATAATCGGCTCCAGTTTCATCCACCTCATTAGAACTGATTCAATATTTTTAAATTGTCAAGCATACTTTCATTCTAGAAAGAACCCTACTGCACACTTTTTTCAGTTGTTATTCTACATAGTTAATACTAACAAGGAAAAAAATTTATTTCCTATCATTTTATAGGTTCATGTTCCTTATATATGCTAGTTGTCAAAAACAGCTAGACTTCTCTGGTGACTCAGACAGTAAAGAATCTGCCTGCAGTGCAGAAGGCCTGGGTTCAATCCCTGGGTTGGGAAGATCCCCTGGAGAAGGAAATGGTAACCCACTCCAGTATTCTTGCCTGGAGAATGCCAAGGACCGAGGAGCCTGGCAGGCTACAGTCCATGGGGTCACAAAGACTCGGACAAGACTGAATGACTAACACACACACACACACACACACACACTTTTTTCAGTTGTTATTCTACTTATTTAATACCAGCAAGAAAAAAATGTTATTTCCTGGCATTTTATAGGTTCATGTTCCTTATATATGCTAGTTGTCAAAAATAGCTAGACTTTTCTTCTTTCCATGAGAAAATTTTGAATCATGGCACAGATGATGAGCTGTATATGCAAAGCTGTGTAGGAGCAGTGATTGTGCTTGCCATTATTCCCAAACATCTAGATAAAAGCCCAAGTGTCACTTGTTCTATACAATGTTAGTTACTCACGGAACTGATTACCAGATGACAAAATCTTTCAACTATTTTCCAAATATTTAATACTAGCAACAACTTTAAACCCACCAATCAATATCTGTGCTATGATTTTATGAGTATAGATGAAGGAAAACATTGCTTGGATAAAATTTAAATCTAAACATCCTAATTTCTTAAGGGATTTTGTTTTTTCTTGCAAAAGCATTGTTTGCTTGGAGTTGACACCCTAATTCTCAAGAATTTTGAACGAAGATCATTATCTCTTTATTCCGTAAGACTATTTTGTGGAATATCTGGCATCCTATAAGTGCCAGATAACCTGGTAGGGACTGGGTACATACTAAAAAATGATTTTTTTTTCTCTCGACAGTCCATATGATCTACTGGAATGTTAAACATGAAAATAAACCATTGCAGTACATTTTGCTGAGTGTCATTTTTGAGATAAGTATTGAAGAGTTGAGACACAAAGAAGGGTTAATATATCACTCTTCTTAATTTGCAACTCTTCACAGAAGCATGGTATTTAAAATTTTAGGTGTCCACTTAGTAAAAAGTATGGAGAAAGGATTACAAGGACAAATGATAAAACAATCTGAATGGGCTTGCTTGGAAAGTATAGGGAGGTAAGCAATAACAGACAATAAAATATCCTGAATCTAGTGGCAAGACATGAAGTTGAAGAGGCAAGGGTAACCATAACCAAACTGTAGCCATAACAGTGGATACTGGGGGAACTCGAATAACCAGTTCAGGTTAACGTTGGTAGTCAACAAGTTGCTAGTAAACTGGCTGGATTGGAGAATTAAAGCTGCACAACTCAAACCATCTTTCACAGAAGCATGGTATTTAAAATTTTAGGTGTCCACTTAGTAAAAAGTATGGAGAAAGGATTACAAGGACAAATGATAAAACAATCTGAATGGGCTTGCTTGGAAAGTATAGGGAGGTAAGCAATAACAGACAATAAAATATCCTGAATCTAGTGGCAAGACATGAAGTTGAAGAGGCAAGGGTAACCATAACCAAACTGTAGCCATAACAGTGGATACTGGGGGAACTCGAATAACCAGTTCAGGTTAACGTTGGTAGTCAACAAGTTGCTAGTAAACTGGCTGGATTGGAGAATTAAAGCTGCACAACTCAAACCATCTGGGCTCCAAAATACAACATTGTAAATCAACGAATACCCCAATAATAAATTAACTTAAAGCATAAAATAAAATATATAGGATTACAAAGGAAACTACTTATACTGAAATACAGTTACAAAAATATTTTAAGTATTATGACATAACATTTACACATTTAAATAGCATGTAAAATAACAATATCTACTGGTGGTTCTAATACCTACCACATTTTTGAAGTCATAAATGAATGAAAATGATATTCTAAATCTTTCTAAGATTTTCATTTAGAATGGTGAAATTATTTTAGAAGTAGAGAGAAATATGGTTGCACAACATTGTGAATGTTGTAAATATTGCTGAATTCTGGTTTAAAATTGGGAAAGGAAAACATCAAGACTGTATATTGGCACCCTTTATTTAACTTATATCAGAGAATATCATGCAAAATCCTGGGCTGGATGAAGCACAAGCTGGAATCAAGGGAGCCAGGAGAAATATCAATAACCTCAGATATGCAGACACCACCACCCTTATGACAGAAAGTGGAGGAGAATTAAAGAGCCTCTTGATGAAAGTGAAAGAGGAGAGTGAAAAAGTTGGCGTAAAATTCAACATTAGGAAAATGAAGATCATGGCATCTGGCCCATCACTTCATGCAAACAGATGGGGAAAAAATCAAAACAGTGACAAACTTTATTTTGGGGGCCTCCAAAACCACTGTGGGCAGTGACTGCAGCCATGAAATTAAAAGATGCTTGCTCCTGGAAAGGAAAGTTATGACAAACCTAGACATCATATTAAAAAGCAGAGACATTATTTTGCCTACTAAGATCCATATAGTCTAACCTATGGTTTTACTAGTAGTCATGTATGGATGTGAGAGCTAGAAAATAAAAAAGACTGAGCACCGAAGCATTGATACCTTCAAACTGTGGTGCTGGAGAAGACTCTTGAGAATCCCTTGGACAGCATGGAGTCAAACCAGTCAATCCTAAAGGAAATAAACCCTGAATATTCATTGGAAGGACTGATGCCGGAGCTCCAATATTTCAGCCATGTGATGTGAAGAGCTGACTCATTGGAAAAGACCCTGATGCTGGGAAAGATTGAGGGCAGGAGGAGAAGGAAGTGACACAGGGAGAGATGGTTGGATGGCATCACTGACTCAATGGACATGAGTTTGAGCAAACACAGGGAGATAGTGAAGGACAGCGAAGCCTGGAGTGCTGCAGTACATGGCGTCGCAAAGAGCTGGATAGGATTTAGTGACTGAACAATAAGGCAAACCACTCACTTCACCAACTTCACCCCTGATCCTTTTGAAACAGTATGGAGACATAATCAAAGAGTCCTTGAGTGCTATCAACATACAGTGAAAGAAGCTATTTCACTGCTCCATGAATCAGTACCAACATTCATTTAGGTTAAATACACTGAGATCCAACCAGTCCATTCTGAAGGAGATCAGCCCTGGGATTTCTTTGGAAGGAATGATGCTAAAGCTGAAGCTCCAGTACTTTGGCCACCTCATGTGAAGAGTTGACTCATTGGAAAATGCTTTGATGCTGGGAGGGATTGGGGGCAGGAGGAGAAGGGGACAACAGAGGATGAGATGGCTGGATGGCGTCACTGACTGGATGGATGTGAGTCTTAGTGAACTCTGGGAGCTGGCGATGGACAGGGAGGTCTGGCGTGCTGCGAATCATGGGGTCCCAAAGAGTGGGACACGACTGAGCTACTGAACTGAACTGAAGACACTTATGGTACAGAGAAAACAAAGTGATTAAAAACACATTTAGGCAAATTTCATTTGTGGCAGATAAGGCTCTCAGACTTGGCAGTTGTTTGATTTAAGCAAATATGGCTTTAAATAATGAATTAAGGTTTAATTTATAGATTTTCCACATTGGATTGTTTAGAAACTAGTGCCTGTTTGGGAAAGATCCTGTTGCACTGAAATTAGTGTATAGGGACTTGTATAAGGTTAATGAACTTGGTGTTTGGAATACATTTTTTCACTCAGTTCATTAGAAAGAAAGCCTGAGGCCTAAAAAGTAAAACTATCACCATTTGAACAGCAACAGTTACTATTTATCAAAGTATATAATCAAAACAACCAGTTAGGGCCTAACAAATCTACAAAAGAAATCATGAGACCCTTAACCCAATTTCAAACACTAAAATATGAGACCCAAAGAAGTTAAATGGTTTGTCTAATGCCATACTTCGGGCACAAGCAAAGCCATAACTTATCCCAGGTTGACTGACTTTAAATCGAGATGGAATATTTTTTACCACAACAGAGGGTCTCCAATTCCATAGCTACTTTTTTGTATATAATGGGACAATTGTTTTCTTTCAAATGTAGACCTCAGTCATTATCCCAGATTGAGTAGGAGTGTAACAGTTCCCTGGGTATTGTGGTCGATTAGCATGTAAATCTTAACAATGTATCTGTCTGGTCTGTAACCTACTGTTTTTTATTTCTGGGAATTTCCTGACATTTCAAAGGGCTAGACCTCTTGCTACTATGTTCATACTATGTGACCCACCTCTCAGCTTACAAGTTGTAGATGGACATTGGAGTTGGACTGAGTCAGACTGATATGCCCAGAAATGTTCAGAGGGCTCAGGCAAACCTTGTGCACACCAGGACCCAGAGACTCCACAGAGACTGAGACAAAACTGTGTTTGAGTGTCTCCTGTGGAGGTATGGGTCAGCAGTGGACTGCCACAGGGGCCGGGGCTCTGGGTGCAGCAGACTTGGGTATGGCATAGGCGCTCTTGGAGGAGGTCATCATTAATCCCACCACAGAGTGGCCGGAACTTACAAAGGACAGGGACACAAACAGAACCTTATGCACACCAGGACCCAGGAAAAAAGAGCAGTGACCCCACAAGGGACTGACCCAGACTTGCCCGTAATAGTCCAGGAGTCTTTGGTAGAGGCTTGCATCAGAAGGGGCCTGCCGCAGGGCTGAGGGCACTGAGTGTATCACTGCATGCAACGGACCTTTCGAAAGAGGTCACCATTATCTACAGCACTTCCACCATATTTCAGTTCAGTTCAGTCACTCAGTCGTGTCCAACTCTTTGCAACCCCATGGACTGCGGCATGCCAGGCCTCCCTGTCCATCACCAATTCCCAGAGTTTACCCAAACTCATGTCCATTGAGTCGGTGATGCCATCCAACCATATCATCCTCTGTCATCCCCTTCTCCTCCTGCCTTCAGTCTTTCCCAGAATCAGGGTCTTTTCAAATGAGTCAGGTCTTTATATCAGGTGGCCAAATTGTTGGAGTTTCAGCTTCAACATCAGTCCTTCCAATGAATGTTCAGGACTGATTTCCTTTAGGATGGACTGGTTGGATCTCCTGGCAGTCCAAGGGATGCTCAAGAGTCTTCTCCAACACCACAGTTCAAAAGCATCAATTCTTGGGTGCTCAGCTTTCTTTATAGTCCAACTCTCAAATCCATACATGACTACTGGAAAACCCATAGCCTTCACTAGATGGACCTTTCTGGCAAAGTAATGTCTCTGCTTTTTAATATGCTGTCTTGGTTCATCATAACCTTTCTTCCAAGGAGCAAGCGTCTTTTCATTTCATGGCTCCAGTCACCATCTACAGTGATTTTGGAGCCCCCAAAAATAGTCTCTCACTGTTTCTCCATCTATTTCCCATGAAGTGATGGGACTGGATGCCATGATCTTCCTTTTCTGAATGTTGAGCTTTAAGCCAACTTTTTCACTTTCCTCTGTCACATTCTTCAAGAGGCTCTTTAGTTCTTCTTCACTTTCTGCCATAAGGGTGGTGTCATCTGTGTATCCGAGATTACTGATATTTCTCCCAGAAATCTTGATTTGAATTGTGCTTCATCCAGCCCAGAGTTTCTCATGATGGACTCTGCCTATAAGTTAAATAAGCAGAGTGACAATATACAGCCTTGACATACTCCTTTCTTGATTTGGAACCAGTCTGTTGTTCCATGTCCAGTTCTAAATGTTGCTTCCTGACCTCCACAAGATTTCTCAAGAGGCAGGTTAGGTGGTCTGGTATTCTCATCTCCTTCAGAATTTTCCGCAGTTATTGGGATCCACACAATCAAAGGCTTTGTCATAGTCAATAAAGCAGAAATAGATGTTTTTCTAGAACTCTCTTGCTTTTTTGATGATTCAGCAGATATTGGCAATTTGATCGATGGTTCCTCTGCATTTTCTAAAACAACCTTGAAAATCTGGAGGTTCACAGTTCACTTACTGTTGAAGCCTGGTGTGGAGAACTTTGAGCACTACATTGCTAGCATGTGAGATGAGTGCAATTGTGCAGTAGCTTGAGCATTCTTTGGTAATATCTTTTTTGGGGATTAGAATGAAAACTGACCTTTTCCAGTCCTGTGGCCACTGCTGACTTTTCCAAATTTGCTAGCATATTGAGTGCAGCATTTTCACAGCATCATCTTTTAGGATTTGAAACAGCTCAACTGGAATTCCATCACCTCCACTAGCTTTGTTCATAGTGATGCTTTCTAACGCTCACTTGGCTTACATTCCAGAATGTCTGGCTCTAGGTGACTGATCACACCATCATGATTATCTGGGTCGTGAAGCTCTTTTTTGTAGAGTTCTTCTTGCCACCTCTTCTTGAATCTTCTGCTTCTGTTAGGTCCATCCCATTTCTGTCTTCTATTGAGCCCCTCTGTGCATCAAATATTCCCTTGGTATATCTAATTTTCTTGAAGATCTCTAGTCTTTCCCATTTTATTGTGTTCCTATATTTCTTTGCATTGATCATTGAGGAAGGCTTTCTTATCTCTCCGTGCTATTCTTTGGAACTCTGCATTCAAATGAGTATATCCTTCTTTATAGTTCATCATGGAACAACAGACTGGTTTCAAAAGGAAAAGGAGCACGTCAAGGCTGTATGTCACCCTGCTTATTTAACTTATATGCAGAGTAGACCATGAGAAACGCTGGACGGGAAGAAACACAAGCTGGAATCAAGATTGCTGGGAGAAATATCAATAACCTCAGATATGCAGATGACACCACCCTTATGGCAGAAAGTGAAGAACTAAAAAGCCTCTTGATGAAAGTGAAAGAGGAGAGTGAAAAAGTTGGCTTAAAGCTCAACATTCAGAAAACGAAGATCATGGCATCTGGCCCCATCACTTCATGGGAAATAGATGGGGAAACAGTAGAAACAGTGTCAGACTTTATTTTGGGGGGCTCCAAAATCACTGCAGATGGTGATTGCAGCCATGAAATTAAAAGACGCTTACTCCTTGGAAGAAAAGTTATGACCAACCTAGATAGTGAAAGAGGAGAGTGAAAAAGTTGGCTTAAAGCTCAACATTCAGAAAACGAAGATCATGGCATCTGGCCCCATCACTTCATGGGAAATAGATGGGGAAACAGTAGAAACAGTGTCAGACTTTATTTTGGGGGGCTCCAAAATCACTGCAGATGGTGATTGCAGCCATGAAATTAAAAGACGCTTACTCCTTGGAAGAAAAGTTATGACCAACCTAGATAGCATATTCAAAAGCAGAGACATTACTTTGCCGACTAAGGTCTGACTATTCAAGGCTATGGTTTTTTCTGTGGTCATGTATGGACTGAATGTTAGACTGTGAAGAAGGCTGAGCACCAAAGAATTGATGGTTTTGAATTGTGTTGTTGGAGAAGACTCTTGAGAGTCCCTTGGACTGCAAGGAGATCCAACCAGTCCATTCTGAAGGAGATCAGCCCTGAGATTTCTTTGGGAGGAATGAGGCTAAAGCTGAAACTCCAGTACTTTGGCCACCTCATGCGAAGAGTTGACTCATTGGAAAAGACTCTGATGCTGGAAGAGACTGGGGGCAGGAGGAGAAGGGGATGACAGTGGATGAGATGGCTGGATGGCATCACTGACTTGATGGACGTGAGTCTGAGTGAACTCTGGGAGTTGGTGATGGACAGGGAGGCCTGGTGTGCTGTGATTCATGGGGTTGCAGAGTCGGACATGACTGAGCAACTGAATTGAACTGAACTGAGCACTCTATTAGATTTAGTCCCTTAAATATATTTCTCACTTCCACTGTATAATCATAAGGGATTTGACATAGGTCATATCTGAATGGTCTAGTGGTTATCCCTACTTGCTTCAACTTAAGTCTGAATTTGGCAATAAGGAGTTCATGATCTGAGCCACAGTCAGCTCTTGGTCTTGTTTTTGCTGACTGTATACAGCTTTTCCATCTTTGGCTGCAAATATTATAATCAATCTGATTTCAGTGTTGACCATCTGGTGATGTCCATGTGTAGAGTCTTCTCTTGTGTTGTTGGAAGAGGGTGTTTGCTATGACTAGTGCATTCTCTTGGTAGAACTCTATTAGCCTTTGCCCTGCTTCATTCTGCACTCTAAGGACAAATTTGCCTGTAACTCCAGGTGTTTCTTGACTTTCTACTTTTGCATTCCAGTCCCCTATAATGAAAAGGACATCTTTTTTTGGGTTTTAATTCTAGAAGGTCTTCTAGGTCTTCATAGAACTGGCAGCTTCAGCTTCTTCAGCATTACTGATCATGGCATAGACTTGGATTACTGTGATATTGAATGGTTTGCCTTGGAAATGAAGAGAGCTCATTCTGTTGTTTTTGAGACTGCATCCAAGTACTGCATTTCAGACTCTTTTGTTGACTATTTCAACAATGGAGTATGATGGCTACTCCATTTCTTCTAAGGGATTCTTGCCCTCAATGGTAGATATAATGGTCATCTGAATTAAATTCACCCATTCCAGTCCATTTTAGTTCACTGATTCCTAAAATGTTGATGTTCACTCTTGGCATTTCCTGTTTGATCACTTCCAATTTGCCTTGATTCATGGACTTAACATTCCAGGTTCCTATGCAATATTGCTCTTTACAGCATCGGACCCTGCTTCCATCACCAGTCATATCCACACCTGTGTGTTGTTTTAGGTTTGGCTCCGTCTCTTCATTCTTTTTGGAGTTATTTCTCCACTGATCTCCAGCAGCATATTGAGCACCTACCAACCTGGGGAGTTCATCTTTCAGTGTCCTATCTTTTTGCCTTTTCATAATGTTCATGGATTTCTCAAGGCAGGAATACTGAAGTTTAAGTGAAGTGAAAGTGAAGTCGCTCAGTCGTGTCTGACTCTTTGCAACCCATGGACTGTAGCCGACCAAGTTCCTCCATCCATGGGATTCTCCAGGCAAGATTACTGGAGTGGGTTGACATTTCCTTCTCCAGGGGATCTTCCCGACTCAGGGATCGAAACCAGGTCTCCCACATTGCAGGCAGATGCTTTAACCTCTGCACCACCAGACTCAGGTAAATAATAGGGAGGGAACAGAGCCCCATCCATCAACAGAAAATTGGATTAAGGATTCACTGAACATGGCCCCACCCATCAGAACAAATTCCATAATCCTCTTATTTTTCTCCATCAAAGGGCAGACTGACTGAAAGCCACAACCACAGGAAACTAAGCAATCTGATCACATGGACCACAGCCTTGTCTAATGCAATGACTATGAGCCATGCCATGTAAGCCACCCAAGGCAGATGGGTCATGGTGGAAAGTTCTGACAAAACGTGGTCCACTGGAAAAGGGAATTGCAAACCACTTCAGTATTCTTGTCTTGAGAGCCCCATGAACGGTATGAAAAGGCAAAAAGATAGGACACTGAAAGACAAACTCCCCAGATCAGTAGGTCCCCAATATGCTCTTGGAGATCAGTGGAGAAATAACTCCAAAAAGAATGAAGAGATGGAGCCAAAGCTAAAACAACACACAGGTGTGGATGTGACTGGTGATGGAAGAAAGGTCCGATGCTGTAAAGAGCAACATTGCATAGGAACCTTGAATGTTAGGTCCATGAATCAAGGTAAATTGGAAGTGATCAAACATGAGACAGCAAGAGTGAACATCGACATTTTAGGAATCAGTTCAGTTCAGTTCAGTCGCTCAGTCCTATACAACTCTGCAACCCCATGAATCGCAGCACGCCAGGCCTCCCTGTCCATCACCATCTCCCGGAGTTCACTCAGACTCACGCCCATCGAGTCCGTGATGCCATCCAGCCATCTCATCCTTGGTCATCCCCTTCTCCTCCTGCCCCCAATCCCTCCCAGCATCAGAGTCTTTTTCAATGAGTCAACTCTTCACAGGAGGTGGCCAAAGTACTGGAGTTTCAGCTTTAGCATCATTCCTTCCAAAGAAATCCCAGGGTTGATCTCCTTCAGAATGGACTGGTTAGATCTCCTTGCAGTCCAAGGGACTCGCAAGAGTCTTCTCCAACACCACAGTTCAAAAGCATCAATTCTTCGGCGCTCAGCCTTCTTTACAGTCCAACTCTCACATCCATACATGACCACAGGAAAAACCATAGCCTTGACTAGACGGACCTTAGTCAGCAAAGTAATGTCTCTGCTTTTGAATATACTATCTAGGTTGGTCATAACTTTTCTTCCAAGGAGTGTCTTTTAATTTCATGGCTGCAGTCACCATCTGCAGTGATTTTGGAGCCCCCCAAAATAAAGTCTGACACTGTTTCTACTGTTTCCCCATCTATTCCCATGAAGTGATGGGACCAGATGCCATGATCTTCATTTTCTGAACGTTGAGCTTTAAGCCAACTTTTTCACTCTCCTCTTTCACATTCATCAAGAGACTTTTTTAGCTCCTCTTCACTTTCTGCCATAAGGGTGGTATCATCTGCATATATGAGGTTATTGATATTTCTCCTGGCAATTTTGATTCCATCTTGTGTTTCTTCCAGTCCAGCGTTTCTCATGATGTACTCTGCATAGAAGTTAAATAAGCAGGGTGACAATATATAGCCTTGATGGCTATATATAGACTCCTTTTCCTATTTGGAACCAATCTGTTGTTCCATGTCCAGTTCTAACTGTTGCTTCCTGACCTGCATATGGATTTCTCAAGAGGCAGGTCAGGTGGTCTGATATTCCCATCTCTTTCAGAATTTTCCACAGTTTATTGTGATCCACACAGTCAAAGGCTTTGGCATAGTCAATAAAGCAGAAATAAATGTTTTTCTGGAACTCTCTTGCTTTTTCCATGATCCAGTGGATGTTGGCAATTTGATTTCTGGTTCTTCTGCCTTTTCTAAAACCAGCTTGAACATCAGGGAGTTCATGGTTCACATATTGCTACAGTCTGGCATGGAGAATTTTGAGCATTACTTTACTAGCATGTGAGATTTAGGAATCAGTGAACTAAAATGGACTGGAATGGGTGAATTTAATTCAGATGACCATTATATCTACTACTGAGGGCAAGAATTCCTTAGAAGAAATGGAGTAGCCATCATAGTCAACAAAAGAGTCTGAAATGCAGTACTTGGATGCAGTCTCAAAGACGACAGAATGATCTCTCTTCATTTCCAAGGCAAACCATTCAATATCACAGTAATCCAAGTCTATGCCCCGATCAGTAATGCTGAAGAAGGTGAAGTTGAACAGTTCTATGAAGACCTAGATCTTCTAGAATTAAAACCCCAAAAAGATGTCCTTTTCATTATAGGGGCTGCTGCTCCTGCTTCTAAATCACTTCAGTCGTGTCCAACTCTGTGCACCCCATAGATGGCAGCCCACCAGGCTCCACCATCCCTGGGATTCTCCAGGCAAGAACAATGAGTAGGTTTCCACTTCCTCTACAATGCATGAAAGTGCAAAGTGAGAGTGAAGTCACTCAGTCATGTCCAACTCTTCACAATCCCATGGACTGCAGCCTACCAGGCCCCTCCATCAATGGGATTTTCCAGCCAAGAGTACTGGAGCGGGTTGCCATTGCCTTCTCCACATTATAGGGGAGTGGAATGCAAAAGTAGAAATTCAAGAAACACCTGGAGTAACAGGCAAATTTGGCCTTGGAGTACAGAATGAAGCATGGCAAAGGCTAATAAGAGTTCTGCCAAAAGAATGCACTGGTCATAGCAAACACCCTCTTCCAACAACACAAGAGAAGACCCTGCACATGGACATCACCAGATGGTCCACAGTGAAATCAGATTGATTATAATCTTTGCAGCCAAAATTGGGGAAGTTCTATACAGTCAGTAAAAGCAAGATTCGGAACTGACTGTGACATAGGCCATGAACTCATTATCGCCAAAGTCAGACTTAAGTTGAAGAAAGTAGAGCAAACCACTAGACCATTCAGGTATGACCAAATCAAATCCCTTATGATTATACAGTGGAAGTGAGAAATAGATTCAAGGTATTAGATCTGTTAGAGTGCCTGAAGAACTATGGATAGAGGTTCATGACATTGTGTAGGAGGCAGGGATCAAGGCCATTCTCAAGGAAGAGAAATGCAAAAAGGCAAAATGGTTGTCTGAGGAGGCCTTACAAATAGCTGTGAATAGAAGAGAATCCAAAGGCAAAGGACAAAAGGAAAGATATACCCATTTGAAAGCAGAGTTCCAAAGAATAGCAAGGAGAGATAAGAAAGCCTTTCTCAGATAGATGTCCTTTTCATTATAGGGGCTGCTGCTCCTGCTTCTAAATCACTTCAGTCGTGTCCAACTCTGTGCGACCCCATAGATGGCAGCCCACCAGGCTCCACCATCCCTGGGATTCTCCAGGCAAGAACAATGAGTAGGTTTCCACTTCCTCTACAATGCATGAAAGTGCAAAGTGAGAGTGAAGTCACTCAGTCATGTCCAACTCTTCACAATCCCATGGACTGCAGCCTACCAGGCCCCTCCATCAATGGGATTTTCCAGCGAAGAGTACTGGAGCGGGTTGCCATTGCCTTCTCCACATTATAGGGGAGTGGAATGCAAAAGTAGAAATTCAAGAAACACCTGGAGTAACAGGCAAATTTGGCCTTGGAGTACAGAATGAAGCATGGCAAAGGCTAATAAGAGTTTTGCCAAAAGAATGCACTGGTCATAGCAAACACCCTCTTCCAACAACACAAGAGAAGACTCTGCACATGGACATCACCAGATGGTCCACAGTGAAATCAGATTGATTATAATCTTTGCAGCCAAAATTGGGGAAGTTCTATACAGTCAGTAAAAGCAAGATTCGGAACTGACTGTGACATAGGCCATGAACTCATTATCGCCAAAGTCAGACTTAAGTTGAAGAAAGTAGAGCAAGCCACTAGACCATTCAGGTATGACCAAATCAAATCCCTTATGATTATACAGTGGAAGTGAGAAATAGATTCAAGGTATTAGATCTGTTAGAGTGCCTGAAGAACTATGGATAGAGGTTCATGACATTGTGTAGGAGGCAGGGATCAAGGCCATTCTCAAGGAAAAGAAATGCAAAAAGGCAAAATGGTTGTCTGAGGAGGCCTTACAAATAGCTGTGAATAGAAGAGAATCCAAAGGCAAAGGACAAAAGGAAAGATATACCCATTTGAAAGCAGAGTTCCAAAGAATAGCAAGGAGAGATAAGAAAGCCTTTCTCAGAAAGACCAAAGCTCTCTTCAAGAAAATTAGAGATACTAAGGGAATATTTCATACAAAGATGGGCTCGATAAAGGACAGAAATGATACGGACCTAACAGAAGCAGAAGATATCAAGAAGAGGTGGCAAGAATACACAGAAGAACTATACAAAAAAGATCTTCATGACCCAGATAATCATTACGGTGTGATCAGTTATCTAGAGCCAGACATTTTGGAATGTGAAGTCAAGTGAGCCTTAGGAAGCATTGCTACAAACAAAGCTAGTGGAGGTGATGGAATTCCAGTTGAGCTATTTCAAATCCTAAAAGATGATGCTGTGAAAGTGCTGCATTCAATATGCCAGCAAATTTGGAAAACTCAGAGTGGCCACAGGACTGGAAAAGGTCAGTTTTCATTCCAGTCCCAAAGAAAGGCAATGCCAAAGAATGCTCAAGCTACTGCACAATTGCACTCATCTCACATGCTAGCAATGTAATGCTCATAGTTCTCCACACCAGGCTTCAACAGTAAGTAAACTGTGAAATTCCAGATGTTTAAGCTGGATTTAGAATAGGCAGAGTAACCAGAGATCAAATTGCCAACATCCGCTGGATCATCGAAAAAGGGAGAGAGTTACAGGAAAAAAAATCTACTTCTGCTTTATTGAATATGACAAAGCCTTTGACTATGTGGACCACAACCAACTCTGGAAAATTTTGAAGGAGATAGGAATACCAGACCACCTGACCTGCTTCTTGAGAAATCTTATGCAGGTCAGGAAGCAACAGTTAGAACTAGACACAGAACAACAGACTGGCTCCAAATAGGAAAAGGAATCCATCAAGGCTGTATATTGTCACCTTGCTTATTTAAATTATAGGCAGAGTACATTATAAAAAACTCTGGGCTGGAAGAAGCATAAGCTGGAATCAAGATTGCCAGGAGAAATATCAATAACCTCAGATATTCAGATGACACCATCTTTATGGCAAAAAGCATAGAAGAACTAAAGAGCCTCTTGAAGAACATGAAAGAAGAGAGTGAAAAAGTTGGCTTAAAACTCAACATTCAGAAAGCTAAGATCATGGCACCCGGTCCCATCACTTCAAGGCAAATAGATAGGGAAACAGTGGCAGACTTTATTTCTGGGGCTCCAAAATCACTGCAGATGGTAACTGCAGCCAAGAAATTGAAAGACGCTTGTTCCTTGGAAGAAAAGTTATGATGAACCTAGATAGCATATTAAAAAGCAGAGACATTACTTTGCCAACAAAGGTCCTTCTAGTCAAAGCTATTGTTTTTCCAGTAGTCATGAATGGATGTAAGAGTTGGACTATAATGAAAGCTGAGTGCCGAAGAACTGATGCTTTTTTTTTCTAATTTTATTTTTTTATTTTACAATACGTATTGGTTTTGCCCTACATTGACATGAATCTGCCCCAAGTGTACATGAATTCCCAACCCTGAGTCCCCCTCCAATCACCCTCCCCATATCATCTCTCTGGGTCATCCTCGTGCACCAGTCCCAAGCATCCTGCATCGAACCTAGACTAGCTTTTCGTTCTTACATGATAGTATACATGTTTCAATGCCATTCTCCCAAATCATCCCTCCCTCTCCCTCTCCCTCTGAATCCAAAAGTCCATTCTATACATCTGTGTCTCTTTTGCTGTCTCACATACAGGGTTATCATTACCATGTTTCTAAATTCCATATATATGTGTTAGTATGCTGTACTGGTGTTTTTCTTTCTGGCTTACTTCCCTTTATATAATTCCCTCTATATAATCGGCTCCAGTTTCATCCACCCCATTAGAACTGATTCAAATGTATTCTTTTTAATGGCTGAGTAATACTCTGTTGAGTATATGTACCACAGCTTTCTTATCCATTCGTCTGCTGATGGACATCTAGGTTGCTTCCATGTCCTGGCTATTATAAACCGTGCTGCGAAGAACATTGGGGAACATGTGTCTCTTTCAATTCTGGTTTCCTCGGTGTGTATGCCCAGCAGTAGGATTGCTGGGTCATAAAGCAGTTCTATTTGTAGTTTTTTTAAGGAATCCCCACACTGTTCTCCATAGTGGCTGTACTAGTTTACATTCCCACCAACAGTGTAAGAGGGTTCCCTTTGCTCCACACCATCTCCAGCATTTATCGCTTGCAGACTTTTGGATGGTAGCCTTTCTGACTGGTGTGAAATGGTACCTCATTGTGGTTTTGATTTGCATTTCTCTGATAATGAGTGATGTTGAGCATCTTTTCATGTGTTTGTTAGCCATCCGTATGTCTCCTTTGGAGAAATGTCTATTTAGTTCTTTGGCCCACTTTTTGATTGGGTCATTTATTTTTCTGGAGTTGAGCTGCATAAGTTGTTTGTATATTATTGAGATTAGTTGTTTGTCAGTTGCTTCATTTGCTATTATTTCTCCCATTCCGAAGGCTGTCTTTTCACCTTGCTTATAGTTTCCTTTGTTGTGCAGAAGCTTTTCATTTTAATTAGATCCCATTTGTTTATTTTTGCTTTTATTTCCAGTATTCTGGGAGATGGATCATAGAGGATCCTGCTGTGATTTATGTCAGAGAGTGTTTTGCCTATGTTCTCCTCTAGGAGTTTTATAGTTTCTTGTCTTACGTTTAGATCTTTAATCCATTTTGAGTATATCTATGTGAATGGTGTTAGAAAGTGATTGAGTTTCATTCTTTTACAAGTGGTTGACCAGTTTTCCCAGCACCACTTGTTAAAGAGATTGTCTTTAATCCACTGTATATTCTTGCCTCCTTTGTCGAAGATAAGCTGTCCATAGGTGTGTGGATTTATCTCTGGGCTTTCTATTTTGTTCCATTGATCT
>SJXQ01008951.1:289575-360840 GCA_006408695.1 Aepyceros melampus | reverse complement strand
TGGGTACGCGCACACGCTACTTCATGTCCGACTCTTTGTGACCCTCTAGACTGTAACCTGCAAGGCTCCTCCGTCCATGGGATTTTCCAGCCACGAATACTGGCATGGGTTGCCATTTCCTTCTCCAGGGCATCTTCCCGACCCAGAGATGGACCCACATCTCCCGTATTAGCAGGTGGACTCTCTATCTCTGGCCAATCACAGAAGCCCATTATTTAAATCAGAGATACTTTATTCTGTCTGATCAGAAAACTTGTGATTTCTTAAAATCATTTCTTTAGTGTATTGAATTTTCTGTGCTTCATTCAGTCTACAGTGGAGTTATTTGAGCTGACCTAGCTAAGGCCACTCTAATACTCTTGCCTGGAAAATCCCATGGACAGAGGAGCCTGGTAGGCTGCAGTCTATGAGGTCACTAAGAGGCGGACACGACTGAGCGACTTCACTTTCACTTTTCATTTTCATGCACTGGAGAAGGAAATGGCAACCCACTCCAGTATTCTTGCTTGGAGAATCCCAGGGACGGGGGAGCCTGGTGGGCTGCTGTCTATGGGGTCGCACAGAGTCAGACATGACTGAAGTGACTTAGCAGCAGCAGCAGCAGCAGCAGCAGCTAAGATCGCCAATGCTTTACACTGACTTCTTAGGCCTCCTCCAAGTCCAGGCTAAAAGTCACCTGAAAATACTTACCTTCTAATAAATTAAACATGCATCAAAGCCAAGTTGCTTTTGTTTTTTACATTTTTCGCTTTGGGCTTTCAACTCATATACTTTAGTAAAAGTCTGTTCTCCATTTGATAGAGAAACAGTAGAGTTTACTGAGAACTTGTACCCCTATACTGTCCATGGGGTCCTCAAGGGAAGAATACTGAAGTGGTTTGCCATTCCCTTCTCCAGTGGGAGTTGGTGATGGACAAGGAAGTCTGGCATGCTGCACTCCATGAAGTCGCAAAGAGTTGGACATGACTTCTTTGGGCTTTCAACTCATATACTTTAGTAAAAGTCTGTTCTCCATTTGATAGAGAAACAGTAGAGTTTACTGAGAACTTGTACCCCTATACTGTCCATGGGGTCCTCAAGGGAAGAATACTGAAGTGGTTTGCCATTCCCTTCTCCAGTGGGAGTTGGTGATGGACAAGGAAGTCTGGCATGCTGCACTCCATGAAGTCGCAAAGAGTTGGACATGACTAAGCGACTGAACTGAACTGAACTCTAACCCTATGGCCTATGTTATACCAACCTCAGATGTTCTCCAAATAACTTACTTTATCAGACAATGGAAGAGGAATGAGGAAGCACTGGTAAGAAGACACCGTTTCTGCAGGTGGCTTTGTTGTTCAGTCACTCGATCATGTCTGACTCTTTTGCGACCCCATGGACTGTAGTCTGCCAGGCTCCCTGTACATGGGATTTCCCAGGCAAGAATATGGAAGTGGGTTGCCATTTCCTTCTCCAGAGGATCTTCCTGACCCAGGGACTGAACTTGCATTTTCTGCATTGGCACATGGACTCTTTACCAGCTAAGCCTCCTGGAAAGCCAGAGCTAACACATGCACACACCTAATCGACCAAAAAATTACATAAGGTGGCCTAGGGATTTGCTATTCTAGAGCTGCCTTAGATGAGACAGCTCCACGGGGGCCAGTTTGCTCAGCTGTCTCATCCCCTTGCTCAGGGTAACTCAGGGTAACAGAAACACAACAGAACCACTCCGAATTCACTCAAGGCTTGACATTGGCACCCTGTCACTTCTGCCTTACTGTATTACCCAAAGCAAATCACATGGCCAAATGCAGAAGCCAATGGTTGGGGAATATACTTCACTTTCATGTGAGAAACTGAAAAATCCACATGTCAAAGGGCCCAGATAGATTTTTTTTTCCTTTTTTTTTTTTTTTGGTTTTATTTTAATTAATTTTTATTTTTTAGTTTGTTTTGCTTTATAATACTGTATTCATTTTGCTATACATTGACATGAATCAGCCACGAGTGTACATGAACTCCCAATCCCAACCCCCACTTCTTCCCTCCCGCCCCACACCTTCTCTCTGGATTATCCCCGTGCATCAGTCCCAAGCATCCTGCATCGAACCTAGACCAGCGATTCGTTTCACTTATGATATCATACATGTTACACTGCCACTCTGCCAACTCATCCCACCCTCTCCCTCTCCCACAGAGTCCAAAAGGCTGTTCTATACATCTGTGTCTCTTTTGCTGTCTTGTGTACAGGTTTATCATTACCATCTTTCTAAATTCCATATATATGTGTAAGTATACTGTATTGGTGTTTTTCTTTCTGGGTTACTTCACTCTGTATAATCGGCTCCAGCTTCATCCACCTCATTAGAACTGATTCAAATGTATTCTTTTTAATGTCTGAGTAAGCGATCCCACTGCTGGGAATACACACCGAGGAAACCAGAATTGAAAGAGACACGTGTACCCCAATGTTCATCGCGGCACTGTTTATAATAGCCAGGACATGGAAGCAACCTAGATGTCCATCAGCAGATGAATGGATAAGAAAGCTGTGGTACATATACACAATGGAGTGTTACTCAGCCATTAAAAAGATTTTTTTTTTTTAAATCAAGGACCATGATTCAATCCACCACCACCACCACCACCACCACTCCCAGTGAGCCTGCTAGCACTATATTTGAAATGAATAAATTGGATTTAATATTTTTAGGTTCTTTCTAGCTCTGTAATTACGGTTCTATAATAAACTTTTCAATATATTGCTTTACCATTCCAAATTTTTTATTATCCTACTAATCATAGGTATTTGTGCAGATTAAATTTATAACACACTACAGATGCTTCAAGAAATGTAATACATTTATTATTCTATTTCCAGAGAGGACCACAATTAGATTACACTCGAAAATCTATTAACTACTGCTTTTTTTACCTTAAAGGAAAAAAGAAAGGATTTTGTACCCTTGGATGTAATTCATACATCATCAGACCTTACTGGCCTGCAGAAATGAGGTCACATCAGATTTTTTACCATATCACCATTTACTGGTTCTGTAATCCATCTGTATAAATTGCTACGGTTCCAACCTCCACACCCCACAATGCCACTGAATCATTTTTAAGAGTTCCTAATCTGCACTGTGCATGCTTATAAATAAGTCCACTTGTATTCTCCCATTCCAGAAAATTTACTGATCCTTGTCCCTACAAATACACTTAAGGACAGCATCTTAAGTCTTCTTGACACAAAATAAAATGCACCCATTTTAGGTATACATGTCAATGACTTTTGATAAATTTGTACACTGGGATAACCTTAACCATAATCTAGATATTGAGCATTTCCATAACCCCAAAGGGTTCCAGGTACCCCTTGCAACAATCCTTCTCTTTCAGCCCCCAGCCCCAGGTAAACACTGACCAACTTCCTTTCACTCTAGGTTAAACTTGCCTTTTTTGCAGAGGTTCATGTAAATGAAATTTTTACATCAGGCTTTGAATCTGACTTCTTTAGCTCAGCAGTATTTAATTGTGATTTATTCATATGGCTGCATGTATCAGTGTGTTTATTCCTTTATACTGCTGAGTAGTACTCCACTGTATGTATACACAGCCATCTGCTTATCCATCCATCAAATGAAGAACATTTGAGATATTTTTCCAAAGAAGGGCATCATGAAAAACGTGAATGTGTCTGGCCAAGTTTTTACATAGGTACATATTATACCTTCTCATTTAATCATTATTATAAGTATGTAATGGAATTTGTGGCTTTACTTTGCATTTTTTAGAAGGCTAATGATTTTGAGTAACTTTCCAAGTGATAATTAGTCATTTGTATATAGTATTTTATGTTAAGTATTTTCAATCTTTTGCCTGTTTTTTTGGCTCAACTTATTACTGAGTAGTAAGAATTTGTACATATTCTGGACACAGCTCCTTCATCAGATACATGTGTTAAAATATTTTCTGCTTGTCATTATATTAACTATCTTTTGTGAGAATGTTTTTAACTAAAACACCTTTATCAGTTTACACTTTTATGTTTTGTGCATTTATGTCCTATGTCAAAAATTTGTGTCTATCTCAATTGATTTTATATCCAATTATTTACTGCTAGTAAATGATACTAACTTACTGTTCTCTAATGTTGTTGAACCTATTTATTAAATATAATAGCATTGGTGACTATTTTTTAGTGTTTTTTAAACAACAATTTTATTAACAGACACCTTTGCTTCTTCCTGTTCAATCTGAATGTTTTTTTTTTAATATGTTATCGCTGAAATGTTGAATAAGAGTGAAGAAAAAGGACAATCTTGCCATTTAACCAATTTTAGAGCAAAACTATTCAATGTGATGACTAAGCATGGGGTCGCTGCTATATTTTCCTGTAAAACTCTTTATTAGATGGAGGAAAGTCTCTTCTGTTTCTAATTTGGTGATAGTTTTTCTCATAAATTGGTTGTTTTTGTTATTTTTTTCCCTGCTTCTATTTAGGGAATCATATGGATTTTCTCCTTTATTTCGTTTAATGTGGTGAAATATATTTCTAAATGCAAAATTAAATTTCTGATTTAACATTATTTGGTCAATTACTTGATATTATCAACTGTGGTTTGGTTTTTTTTTTTTTTTTACTGAATTTGATTTGCTAGGATTTAAAAGTTTTTACACATATTTTTGAGGGATCTTGGTATAGAGTTTTCTTTTTTATAAATGTCTTTGGCAGATTTTCACATCTGAGTAAGTGCTGCCCTTATAAAATGAGCTAGAAAGAATTCCTTTCTGCTCTATTTTCTGAAAGAGTTTGATGAAATCAGTGTTATTATTTAATTGCTTGATAGAATTTACAAATGCATCTAGCTTACAGTTGTCTTTGTGGGAAGAATTTAGTTATTAATTTAAGTTCTTTAATAGTTATAAAGCTATTTAGATTTTTATTTCTTCTTGAGTCAATTTTGGTAATTTGTGTCTGTTAAGGAATTTGCTTATTTCATGAGAGTGTTATAATTTATTAATATACAGTGGCTCATAATATTTCATTTTATCTCTACAATATCTGTTGAATCTCTGTTACATCCTTTCATTCCTGATATTGGTGGTGTGTGTCTTTCCTCTTTTCCCCTCTTTAATCTGGTTAGAATTTTCTCTATTTTATCACTCTCAAAGCTTTTGTTTACACTGAATCTTTTCATTTTCTCTTTCACGGATTTCTTTTTACATCCCTACTTCTATTGAGGTTGAAATTAATTTGCCCTTGCTTCGTAAGTTGAAAACATAGGTAATTTATTTTGGACCTTGTTGCTTTTCTACTATAAATATTTAAAGCTCTAAAATTCCTCTAGGTGTCACATCCTATAATTTCAGATATTTATATTTTTCCTTTTTCTCATTTTTAAATATTTTTATTTCCCTTGTATTCTTTTTTGACTCATTAGTTATAGAAATGTTTTTAAATTTCTGGGTATTTGGCTCTTTCCTAGAATATTGGAAAACACCTTGATGCTTGGAAAGATTGAGGGCAGGAGGAGAAAGGGGCAACAGAGGATGGGATGGTTGGATGGTATCACTGACTCAATGGACATGAGTTTGAGCAAACTCTGAGACATACTGAAGGACAGGGAAGCCTGGCATGCTACAGTCCATGGGTTGCAAAGAATTGAACACTACTTACCTGAACAACAAGGTATCTTATTATGTCTAAATTAATTATATCATGAGCAAAAAACATACTTTTTATGGATTTAGACCTTTAAATTTATTGAGACTTTTCAAATAGCTGCATATAGTCTAACTTTAAGAATGTTTCCATGCACACTTGAAATGAATGTGTTTTCTGCAATTGCTAGGTGAAATATTCTATAATGTCAGTTAGAGCAAGTTGGTGACAATGTTGTTCTAGTCTCCAATACCCTTACTGATTTTCTCTCTATCTGTTCTATTGATTACTGGCAGAAGACTGTTGTAGTTTCCAAATATAATTGTGGATTTAGCTATTTTTCCATTCAGTTTGTCAGTATTTAATTCATTCATTTTAAAACTCTATTGTTAATTGTACACATATTTAGAATTACTAAGTCTAACTAATTAAATGGGGCCTCCCAGGTGGCACAGTGGTAAATAATCCACCTGCCAATGCAGGAGACGCAAGAGATGCAGGTTCGATCCCTGGGTCAGGAAGATCACCTACAGAAGGAAACAGCAACCCGCTCCAGTATTCTTGCCTGAGAAATTCGCATGGGCAGAGGAGCCTGGAAGGCTACACTCCATGAGGTCACAAAGAGTTGGACACAACTGAGCAACTGAGCACACACACAAACACACATACACACATGTCTAATTAATAAACTGACCTTCTACATTTGAAATTCATCTCTTCATCCCTTGTTGTGAAGTCAATGTTTCTAAGATTTATTGTTAACCTTGTATATTCATCCCTCAATTTTCATCTAGCTGTTTCTTTATATATTAAGAGAGTTTCCTGAGAACAGTTCAACTGGGATTTTTCATCCAATTTAACAATCTCTAATTTTTAATGAAGTGTTTAGATTATTTACATCTGATGAAAGTATTAGTATTATTAGGTTCAAGTATTTATTATACTATATGACACTTTAAATCTTTTTTTCTGATATTCTCCTCTTATGGAGTCTTATTACACAATTTTGTCACACAATTCACTAATGATCTCGTCGTCATTTTTTTCAGAATTTTTTTCTCACTGTGCTTGATTTTGCAGTTTTTGTAGCTAGGTTTTTAAGTTCATTGATATCCTTCTGGAGTTTCTAGCCTTCTACTAATACCATCAGTGACTATCTCATCTTAGATATTGTTTTTTCCTGTAAATTTTATTTTGTTCTTTTTATATCTTACATTTCCCAACTATCATATTTTCTTTTATGTAGTTGACTATATTTGTAATAACATACTGGTAAACCCTTCATTTTTTAATTGTGGATCTTTCTCTATACACTCATCCAATGTTATGTTAAAGTGCCTCACCTATCAGCATACTGAGAAACTTTTCTTTGAAAATCAGACACTGTAAACTTTATGTGATTGAATGTTTCATCTTTGTTCACTACCTTTAAAAGGTGTTGATTATTGTTCTGCTCATCAGTCTTGTTGTTTAAAGTTAAGCTTGATCCTTTCAAGATTTACTTTAACTTTTGGGAGTACTTCTAGAGAAGTACTATATACTTATAAGTACTATATACTTTTATATAATTTTATATATTGTCCCTGTTATTCCATTGTTTACCAAAAGCAAAAATTTTATCTGAGAAGTGGGTAAAGTAGTATAGCTAGGAAACAGTTATAAGGGGAACATTGCTGTTTTTTAACACCAAGCATGGGAAACAGTAATAGTTTTAAAGTTACTCCAAAACAAAAGCCAATGGAGTGTAATAGCTATGGTCAACCTGACTTAAAATAATCAAATAACAATCTTACCAATAAGAGCATGTGGCTGAGTTGAGATTTTATGGAAAACTTTAAGAAACTTTCTCTGATTCAAAATTGTATGTCAGCAGTTTATAAAGGCAATTCTTAATGCAGATGATTCTAGAGAAGCCCAGAGACAATCATTTCCAAATAATCATTCACAGCTTAAAGTACTGTTCCAACATATTACACAGATAAGATACTGAACAAATGATATAAACTGTCAATATCCAGCTCTGTTCCAGTTTAAGAGAAGAGTTTGGATAACAGAGAAATAGAATATATAACAGTTCAATGAAAATGTCTCTATTGTAAGATGAGTTAAACAAAATAAATATAAAACTATTCAACAGTTAAAAGGTATGGTGGGATGGGTTACAGTGTGCATTGGGTGTAGGGAAGGAGAAAGAGAGTCCATGAAGAAAGTCCATGAATTAAGAGAAACTTAATTCATTATTCCAGAAAACAGAAGAAATTTTAATATAACTGATTCATGTTATCAAAGATATAAAGGCAGATGTGGACACTGAAACAGAAGTTTCAGAATGGGTTATTCAGCAAGAAAACAAGATAAAGCAGGTGCTGACTGATCAAACAGTTATTGATTGAGCAAGGAAATCCAGTGGATAAAAATGCAGTGGCAGACTTTACTTGGAAGGGATAAAAACTTTATAGAGAATAAGAGAATATACACTATTTTGATGGGGACGATATTCTGAGAAAAAACACAGGACGATAAATAGAAGAGAAGTAGAATTTTGAAGAAAGGTGAAGAATATTGAAGGCAAACAAATGAGTTGACATATAGTTATTTGATGTGTCTAAAGAAGAGATGTGTACAAATGAAGCAAAATGCACTGTTAAATAGGAAAAAAAAAATACAAGAAACTAAGGTGGTCCCATATCTACAGTTGAACGGGCCTCCCCATCATACACACACAACAAGAGCTACCAGAAGATATATCTTAATGATGATGTTCTTTAGCTTCACGGGGCAAGAAGAAAACCTTGCCTAATCGGGGAAAAAGAGATCATCTGCCATCAGAGAAGAAAAATGTGACTGGCCTGAATATTCTCAGTAATCTCAGATAACAAAGTTTTGATGAGAAAAGTCTTTTGACAAAATTATCTATTCCATCAGTCCAGTTATTAATCATATTTGAAGGGATTAAACAGACAGTCTCAAATATTCAGGGATTGTGAAATTAGATAGACAGACAGACAGACATTTCCTGGAGAGAAACATGTTTAAGCCAATCTAGGCAACCAAAATATTCAAATAAAAAAACTCACAAATGAATAAGTTACAGTATGAACAGGAAAAAAAAAAGGAGCCAAGAAGAGAAAAAAGAAGTGGGGAATTTCATCATCTTTGGAATAAAGAAAGTCAGTGTCTACTGTTTAATTTCAGAAGTTTATACATTAGGAAATATACTAAGTATACACTTAAGATTACTATTTGAAGTTATAACAGTGATAATTAGTTGAACCGAGGACATGCGGCCTACCTAACAAATGATCAGTAGCAGTGGGTAGGAACTGGGTAATAGCTCATACAGCAAAATTTAGAAAATAAAGAAACCAACAAAGTCTAGAGTTAACATAAACAAGATGAAAACCAACAAACTATTATGACAATAAGTGCAAATAGAATTGATCCTCAAAATAGTGATTCAACAACACTTTGAGATCCTTTTATGTGCCAGGCACTAGAAATAAGATAAGCAAAATAGACCAAATTCACACCTCTATTTAGTTTGTCAGATAACAGATTAGAGAAGTAATGAAACTCATGAGTGCTATAAAGAGAAATACAGAATGCAAAGAACTCTACAACCGATATATATGTTCTTTTCTTCTGGAAATTTAATGGCATCTAATTAAAGCCAGTATTTGTGACTACCTAGTGAGGATATATCATCCAAACTGATTATTTTGTTTATACAAATGCCCTAAAAGTTTGTTAACTTTAACCTTTTATATTTTTCTATTTATCCAAATTAGGTTTAAATTTTCATCCTTTGATGAAAACAGTATTAAAATCAATTAAAACAGTAGACACTACTTTCTTTGATCCACTTGACAATATGGATACAGTTCTCTATGATGAACTGTAGAAATGCTCATTTTTCATGTTTTCATTTTTTCTTAAACAAAGAGTAGAAAACAAGATTTACTTCTGATTCATGGCAGTCTACAGTGTTACAATACCATTGCCAGATTTGCATAAGCTAAGTGGATTCCAGGGATAGGAAGGAAAAGAATTTGCATGCAAGCAATTCAAATCCTTTCAAATTTTCTGCATTGTGCACACAAGGATCTCCAGTCAGAAAAAAAAAACTCCCTGTTTTTTTTCTTGACTTCCTTTATTTTTACACTGACTTAAGTAGGAAGTAAATGTTTCTGACAGGTACTTGGTTGGAAAATACTTTGTAAATGTTTCCATTATATTTTCCTCCAAGGAGTCACAGGCTCTTTCAGGGTACCAGGGCCTACACCACTGGCCATGTAATTAATGAAAAGTCACTGAATTGTGCAAAGATCCAAAGAGGCCAAAACACCAACAGTCCCCACCTCCACCCCCTACAATTCAGCATTTTTCCTGAGGCTTTATCAGTTCTGCTGCTAAGTCGCTTCAGTCGTGTCCGGCTCTGTGCGACCCCATAGACGGCCTCCTACCAGGCTCCCCTGTCCCCGGGATTCTCCAGGCAAGAAAGTTCTAACTGTGATCTAATTCAAATTGACACCTGGCAAGTGGTTGTTCTACTAATGGTACTTTCCTAGTAACAGACATTTTGTTTCCTTAGATGTTTGTCATTGCATCATCGCAGCTTCTTGGAAACACTTTGATTTTAAATAGAAAAATCAAAACTGTTTGGAGACAACACTGAAGACGCCTTTATTCCTTGGGGCCAGCTCTAAATGTGAACACAAACAGTGCAAATATGTGTTTCATTAGGTGTGTCCTTTGGTCAAGCCTCAGTGCAGACACACTTTCAACATGTGCACAATGAGGCATTAAGCTTTATGAATTGCCAAGGGAGATCCTGGGGGCGGGGGTGGCTTGGTCTGCCAAATTTTTACAATCTGAACTAACAATTTAAGGATCAGTGCAACCTCTGTGACAGACTTACCTTTAACTGTTTGATATAATAGGTGAATTTTACCAATACTCTAATATCAGTAGATAAATACAAATGTGACAGTGAAATAAAACCTTTTAAGAAATGATGGCAGCCAGATTTTCATATACCCTTCAAATATATTCTAAAACTCAAGTATGAATTCAGAACTATACTCAGTTATTCCAGTTTAATGGTGACTTTAGGGGGAAGAAGGAAAGAAGGAAAGATGGAAGGAGAATGGAGGGGTAAAGAAAAGGCTATTAGCATGTATTTTATTTATATTAACTTCATTAGAAGAGCAGAAGTGTTAGCAATAAGTCAGCTGTGTAAAACATTCTTTATAAACATGAAATTAAACAGTAGACACTGACTTTCTTTATTCTTAGATAAATGAAGAAGTCTTTGTGGTTCGGCTGGTAAAGAATCCACCCACAATGTGGGAGACCTGGGTTTGATCCCTGGGTTGGGAAGATCCCCTGGAGAAGGGAAATGTTACCCACTCCAGTATTCTGGCCTGGAGAATCCCATGGACTGTATAATTCATGGGGCTGCAAAGAGTCAGACACAAGAGACTTTCACTTTCACTTGGAAAATTAATATTGACTTATAGTAAAGAGAAGGGAAATAATCACTCAGATGACAAGACTCAACTTCCTATAATTTCCTAAATAGGTATTAAGATATAATACTGCAAAGGCAGTGTGCAGTTTGATATTTTCCCATCACCAAGTGCAAGACTTGGAATACTCATTCATTGTGTTAACAAACCTTTAGTAAGCTACCATATTCGAAATACTACGTTAGGTTGTGTTAATCGCTCAGTTGTGTCTGACTCTCTGTGACCCCAAGGACTGTAGCCCCCCAGGCTCCTCTGTCCATGGAATTCCCCAGGCAAGAATACTGGAGTGGGTTACCATTCCCTTCTCCAGGGGATCTTCCCAACCCAGCAATTGAACATGGGCCTGCTGCATTGCAAGCAGATCTTTACCATCTGAGCCACCACAAGCATGTAATACTGGAACCTTCCCTGTAAAACTTATATTTTGACAGGAAAGACAAATACTGAATAAGAGACTGACACATTAATAGATAACTCATTGGACTGATAGATGGGTGGACAGATGGAGAGATGGCTGGATGGAATGGATACTAAAACAGATGACCTGAGAATTTGCATGAGACTCTGAAACCTTAATCTTTAGTACAATAGTGTCGGGCAATACTTGCTACTGAAGAAATGTTTGGTCAATGTATGAATGATTGACTAGATGATAAAATGAAAGTTATAAATCTTCAAATACTCAACTACCTATTCTATAGGCCTATTATATTCTAAATGCCACAAACAAGCCTTCTATTAGCCTGATATAACACTTTAAAATCTCACTGCTAAATCACCCATTTCTAAAGAATATGGCAGAGAGAGCTCTTTCTCCACTACTAACTTATTAGAGCTAATCATAGTTAATGAATAATCATAGTTGATATCACAAATGAGAGAAATTGTTATAAAAGTAAAAATCTCATTACCAAGAAAATGAACAGATGAGTATTGAAGGAGTGAATGATGAGGTGGGTAGGATGGTAATAGAAAAAGGCCTTCGGTCCAAAATTCACTTCTAGATAGCCAACGCATTGTAAAAATTAGGATTTTAAGTTGCTATTAGGTAATAACTGAACAAACCAATGATTCATTTCAATGATGTCATCCTAAATGTAAAGTTAGTAAGTAAAGATAAGATGAGTACCTGCACAAAACCATTTAAATTGTATCAGTTGTGTTCAGTTGCTCAGCTGAATCTGACTTTGCAACCCCATACACCACAGCATGCCACGCTACTCTTTCCATCACCAGCTCCCAGAATTCGCTCAAACTCATGTCCAGCAAGTCGGTGATGTCATCCAACCGTCTCATCCCTTATTGTCCCCTCCTCCTCCTGCCTTCAATCTTAATTGCATATTCATGTTATTATTTTCCCATTACATTCATAGACCAAGCAACACATACTATTATTAAAATCTGAGAAATCTAAGAAAGTTATACATAGTTTATATACGTATAGGCAAAGTCTGAAATTATAGCCATACTCAACTGCTAATCACTTTATAAAAATTTTGGTTGTCTTTAAGTCAATGTTAATTATTATTGAGAAACCAATTTAACCTCCTATCTGCATTGACTTTGTTCTCTACATTTGGACTATCCGTAAGCCTAGGAAAAATGCACAAAATTAGATTCTTATTGTTATTTTCATTCAAACTGATCACCTTCTAATTAGTACAAAAGAGACCAAATAACATTGGCAATTTCTGCTGAAAATTCTGTCTTGAAATCATAGCTTACCAATATTGGGAGAGATTATATCTATTTAGAACTTAAATGGTTCTGCAGTCATATTCATAAAATCTCGATTGGACAAGTCAAATTTTTTATTCTCCACTTTCAGTATTATTGAAAATATCCAAAAAGCAAAGACTATTCTAACCAGTATCACTGTAGGAAATGTGTTTGAAGGAAGAGCTGGAAGGGAAAAAGAAATGATTGGGTTTAAGGCTATAAGTTTGCATGGGAGCTCAGAGCCATGTTCAAAAATATTTATGAAATAAGTGAGCCTGCCTCTTAGTTAAAAATTTTAAAATACCCAAAATGATTTTAACTGTATAGGACACTGAAACTATGACAACAAAATGAATGATAGATTTAGCTGACCTCAATTTAGAAATTCAACTAAGTAATAAAAAACAATACAGTCATCCTTATTTGGCAATGTGTTGAAAAGTTGATTAATTTCTCTCTCTTTTTTTTTTTCGCTTTGAACTTTTCAGCCAGTTGCTTTGTTCCATATGAAGCACAGCTTCTAACTCTAGAAAGTGAAGAGCTTGCTCAAAGTGATAGTTAATATTTTAGAAGAAGCCCAATTAATTATATTGTTGTTTTTCCACACCCAAAGGGTGAACCAATTAAGAAATAAGACAGAGAGTCTGACAGAGTGAAGATTTTCAAAAATCATCTGTGTTACTGATAAACTAATACTGATTAATGTGGCTTTCAGAGGGAACTGCAACTGTTCCCTTGAGTCTGCCCAGAGTTGGACAATTCACCCACACACTCAGAGGCTGAGCAAGGCAAAACTCCCCACATGGAGCCCTTCTCTGTCAAACTTAATTCATGGCAGAGGTCAAAAGGCCTGTTTTCTACAGGCAGGTTGACCCCAGAGAGTAGGATGGGGGATGGATTCCCACCATTTCTGCCAAACTCAACAATGAAAGAACTCTCCTCACCTCCTTGGGGAGAAATAAATGTTAAGACCCAAGGTTGAGAGTATTTAGACAAAGAATATCCTCCTACATGGAAACTGTCATGGAAGTTTCCTTCCCACCCAAAAGTTTTATGAGGAAACTCAAGTTTATCGTGGAACTAAGAAGCCCTGGGTTCAACACTGACATAGGACAAGAGCATCAAGTGTTTGGACAGAATTCATCTCTTTCCTAAAGAAAATCAATTATGGGAGCTCAGAAGCCAAACAGATTTTCTTAAATAACTAAACTTTCATTAAAATATCGTGAGCATATTTGCCAATTAGTCCAGGTTCTAAAGTCACGTGGTTGTTAATATCTGTTGTGATAACCATATTTTCAGAGGTAATGGCTTGAGGTTGAAATGTCTTAAAAATTATGCCACGGCATATATTTTATTTTTCTCCTAGTCTTATACCCTATTCCTGCACCCATCATGCAGAAAAGTGGTTTACTGTAAGGTTAAAACACTGGCAGTGATACTGTGATTTTGAGATTTTTGAGTGATTTACAGGTTCTTTTTTTTTTTTCCCTGTTGTATTTTCCCTTTTCCCCTCACCACACATATTTCATCCGCCTTCCTTCCTATTGCAAACAGGGAACCAGCTCAGAGCAAAGAAGTTACATAAAAGAACTCAAAAAATGACTAACTTGCAACATTTCTGGTTTTCCAAAGCTTAAGTCTGTAGAAAAATTAGTAAGTTTGTTGAAAAAGTAGCTTGCAAGTAGAGGCCTGATGATTTGAAGAGCTAGAGAAAGACATCCTTCACCCATATTTTCAACCCCCACACAAACTATATTTATATCAGTTAGTGCTGGGAAGGAAAGGAGGAGGGCCTCTTACAAAACCTTGGAAAAGAAGGGAAGCACAAGATTTACTGAGATTAAATTCCATGCTCTCTGGGCAGGATATTGGGCTTAATATGGGAATCAACTCATCTATGGAAAATAGAGAAATGTACTGTTTCTTGTTTGCTTGAATTTTCAGAGTGATTTCATGCCCATAGAAAATTCTAAGTCCTCATGTTTTATTATGATACCATATAATACTCAATTTGTAGAGATTTAGTTGAGAATTTATGTGGGCAATCAACAGGAAATTTATTTACTTAACATAACAGAGAGATCAGGATACAAAGGATGAGAAAAGTTGTGTTCAAGTCCCATTGCCACCATTGACAATATTACTTTGGATACAAAACACTTTCTTGTCTGTAATAATTCTTAGACAACTATCCTATTGGCTTGCTTTGAAGAAAAACAGCAGGGAATTTCTGAGCAGTTTGTAAATCACACAAGCTCCAGGTATTATTGTAATGATTATGACTGGGAATGTAAACAAGATTACCGGATGATGTTTAGATATATAGTTGTAGATAGATAACAATAATTGTTACATGAGAAACATATACTTTGATGGAATTTAATTCAAGGTTATTGACCTTTTCCCTTTAAAAATAAATTCAGCTATCATATTTTTAAATCATGCAGACATGTTATCCCACTGAGAGAGAATGAGACTGGGGATCAAATACTTCATATTAGAAAGTAGAGACAATTAAACCTCTTGGAGAAGATCCATTAGTGATCATGGCTTGGGAAAACAATATTCAGGGCAGGTGCCTTTTTGCTGTAATTTGAGCTTCAATTTCTATCACTATCAATAGCACAGGGATGAGATTAACAGAGTGACTTGCAAAGATGTTATGGATACTGAGAAGAGGAGAAGCCCCCAGCTTCCTTAGATGGTCAGGGGAGACTTCAAAGAGGAGTATGCGTGACTGGTAGGTAGTCTCCCAAGTGGACAACAGGAAGGGGGAGGTGTTGGAGGCGAGGTGTTGTGAGAAGAGACAGAATGTACAACATCTTAGGCAAGAGAGAATATGGCACAGTAAAAAAAAAAAAAAAAGAAAAATTAAAATGTTCTCGAGTGGCTAGAGATTAAGGAAGATGTGGTGGAGAGCTGGAAACTGAGTCAAGAGTGATGGCTGGGGATAAAAACGATGGTCCTTCTATGACATATTCAAGAGTTTATAACTGATCCTATAGGCAGTAGAATTTTGAAGGATTTGTTAAACAATAATTTATAAGATTGATGTAATAGAAGTTCTCCAAGACTGAGCAAATATGGTACCTTAAGCTTTTGGGACTTCTTCACTGCCTTGCACACCCGCTTCAGTTCAACTACAGAAGCCAGGGGAGTCAAACAGAAATCAGTTCTTACTCTGACAGAAACCTAAATGTACCAAGGATGAGACAGCTCATTAGTCAGTGTGTGCTCGGTTGCTTCGGCCGTGTCCAACTCTCTGCACCGCTATGGACAATAGCCCACCAGTCTCCTCTGTCCATAGGATTCTCCAGGAGAGAATACTGCAGTGGGTTGCCATTGCCTGCTCCAAGCCAATGCGTGGATCCACTGTATTAAATTTTTAACCTATGCAAATTGCCTTGGTTTCTTTTACCACTGTTTTCCGTTTTTACTGGGTTGATAGTTAATAATCCCCATGTGTCATGCTTACTTTCATGACATTTTTTCATTTTCAAAAACTTCAATGCCTTCCTAGTCCTCCAAGACTGTTCTGGCTCATGACCTCATTCTGGTATTTCATCCTCTTTCTGGTGGTTCATCTGATTCCAGCAACCTGGCTCTGACTTGACTCTTTTCTTAGCATGAATAGCCCATAAATTTATCACCTACCTAAATCTACATTCTACATTTTGCTTTGGGCTTCTTATCTAAAGAACATTTCTTGAATTTCAAACCTTTTATGCCTCCAGATCCCTGTATAGTGAGATCTTATCAAGCTCTCTCTTTCCCTGAAGGAGAGCCAAATTTCCCCCTTTCTCTCAGTCATATGGGTCAAATGAAGGAAAAGTCAACATTCAGGTCAAATATCATTAGCAAATCCAGCTTGGGTTTATGTTGAAAACAGTGCCTTGATAAAAAATAATGCCAAAATATACTTTTTTCTCACAGTTATAAGTAACCTTACATTCCTCAATAGGCCAGCTATAATGTGTGCAAGGTCATTCTGTATCTCCTTCCACATTTTTATTTGACAGGAAGACTGCAGCATATCTGCTTCCCTGGACACTCATGGAACTCTTGTTACCATTCTCCAGTACCAATAAGTCTGTTGCCAAAAGAAGCATGGTGAGATGGGAGCTGCCTGGGTGTGTGACTGCCTTTGAACCTTGTCATCACTTATTAATCATCATGTTCTGCTTGAAACACATTGGACTTTTACCAAATCCCAGTAACCAATATGAAATGAGGCAAAACACACCTTCTTTATTTTTTAACTTATTTTTGTCTCACAACATCAAAATCAATTCAAAAGCATCTTGCTTTTCTCCTAGAGGATAGAAATCAATTCATGTGTTAGACTTTCCACCTGAGAATATGTTATTCCTTCTTAAAGGAAGGCTATATGTCTCTTATTAAAAGATGACATGTTTGCTTACAAAATCTGGAAAGCAATATTCTAGGGGAGTTGCTTATGATTTAAAAGTAACAAAATAGCAAAGGAAAAATATCAAAATGGAAAACTTAGGTATACGCTGATCTGGCAATCCAATTTCTAGAAACATACACTACAGTTACACTTACAAATGGGCAAAATAAAATTTATAAGAATATTTCTTTATAGAATTGTTTACAACAGTAACAAAAAATAATACTCTAAATCCTGATTAACATGAAGTTGGTTGAATCCATTGTGCTCCATTTCTAAATGGAATAAAATGTAACTATTTAAAAGAATTTTATGAACTATTTTGTGTACTATTAAGAGACATGGCCAAGGTTTATTGTTAAGAAATTGATCCTTATTATTCACAGATTCCACATCTGCGGATTCACCTACTTGGTAAAATCTCTTTGTAGCTCTAAAATCAATACTCAAAGAAGCTCTACATTCATTTGTGGATATGGACAGGGCAGCAAAAAAAATCTGAGACCTTCTAGTGCACATGTCCAGAGCTGAAGTCAAACAAAGTGATTCTTTGCCTTATTTCATTTCTTATACTGTAAAGAAGTATTTTGGGAGGCCTCTGCTTAGTGCCTCATTCTTTATATTTTTATGCTTTTTGTTGATGATTTTTCTGTTTAAAATGGCTCCAAGGATAGTGCCCAAGGGGCTTCTCCAGGCGGTATGGTGGTAAAGAATCCACTTGCTAAAGCACGAGATACAAGAGACACAAGTTCGACCCCTGGGTTGGAAAGATCCCCTGGAATGGAAACTGGCCACCCACTCCAGTATTCTGGCCTGGGAAATCCCATTGCCAGAGGAGCCTGGCGGACTACAGTCCATGAAGTCACAGAGTTGGACAGGACTGAGCCGCTGAGCACACACTGCGCCCAAATGCTGGTTGGAATTACTTAGCACAAAAAGGCTGTGATGTGCCCAATCAAGAAAATACATGCCTGCTGGTTACAGTGCAAGCTCTGTGGAAGGTAATTAATTGACTAGAGAATATATTTTTGCACTTTGGGGAATTTTATATCAATTGCATGCATTACTGAACCAAAAATAAATTTTATACAAGAACAACATTTTACTCTCCCTGCTCACAGTGATTTGAAGAGCAGCTTCTGACGTGTGGCCAATGCAGCAAAGAGATTACTTAAAGAAGATTATAATTCCCAACGTCTGCCTCCAGATCTGTTTTATCCAAGGAGAACAACTCCTGTCTGGGATAGACTGTCATCCCTGGTGCTGTCCATACCCAGTGCTGAAAAGGGTCCCCAGACTACATGCTTTGTTTCTTTCATGGAGAGAGAAGCAAATGTACACTCTTCCAAAATTTCAGTTGGAAAATAGAAAGGGCAGAAAGGGGCTAAAATTTGCTTTCTTAGTGAGAATATGTGGCTCTTTATTACCATAGTTTCACAAAAGAGTATGTTATGCAGGGTGTTAACATAAGCACCATCACTGAAAATAGTTGCAGGTATCTTTATAGCAATTTAAATTAAACCAAAACCTTGTATTTTTGGTACAAGATTTGGTACAAATTTATACATTTTCTTTTTACATTTTTGTATAAATAAATATTTATATACACGTAATACTCATGATACCATACATTGATTTGCTAAAGTATCATTTGCTAGATGTAATTAGGAACCAGAGAAAAAGATAAGTAATTAAGAAATTAAAATAAACATTTGGTAGAAATTTGGATTCTCTAAATCTGTTTTCATCAATACAAGTCATGGAGAAAGGGACAGGCCAACAGCATATATAAATATGGAGTAGGATCTATGGTAAGATTTCTCTTTTTCTAGCTTTTTTAGAATGTAACTGAAATCAGGGACATTTGAGTGAAGAAGGAGTTGGTTATAGACTGTTGGAGGCAATTCTAGGAATGAGAGCAGAGGTGACAGTCATCAGTCTCACAGAACCTTGAGAACACTGGCGATCAAGGTCTTTTGAATAATTAGACAGGCTGTTATTGTATCGCTGTGGGTGTACAAGGATATAATGTTGTGAAAACCAAATATACTCCTTTCCAATCTGTTTATCATGCGACCTCTCCCTGCCTGAAGTAGCCAATGTCAAAAATTCTTCTGTTAACCAGGAGGATGTAAAGGAGAATGTGGAAACATGATAAATACATTTTTCTATTGATAACATCTTTGAACTTAATAACAGCAAATTTAGCAAGAGCGTTCCTACAATGAAAGAGATGCAAATCAATTAAAAATAGGGGCATTTTTCAAAAGAAACCATTTCTGTAGTGTTGAAAATTGTGGATAGTGCCTACCCTAATTGGGTACTTTTTACTTGAACATCCCAGTTACACACTTTGAACAGAGTACAATAAAATCAATGTGTATTTGAGGCCTTAAACAATAAAACGCTCCCTCACTACATAGCTTCCCCTCACTACCATCACAGTCACACACACACACACACACACACACACACACACACACACCACAAACACATATTTTTAAACTGGATTTTACTTTTGGTTCCTCTGCCTTGGCTTCCTTTTCATTTTCAGCCCCATTTGGGTTTCTGAGGTTTGCTTGTTTGGTGCTTTTAATTTGCGGGGAGCTATGGGGGCTGATTGAAAATATGTGTTTCAGTGTTAAACCAGACTAATACCTACTTCAATATTTACAAGCTGTGTTATTTATCTACTGCTATATAAGTAGCTCAGCTGGTAAAGAATATGCCTGCAATGCAGCAGATCCCAGTTCAATTCCTGGGTTGGGAAGATCCACTGGAGAAAGGACAGGCTACCCACTCCAGTATTCTTGGGTTTCCCTTGTGGCTCAGCTCATAAAGAATCTGCTTGCAGTTTGGGAGACCTGGGTTCGATCCCTGGGTTGGGAAGATCCCCTGGAGAAGGGAACAGTTACCCACTCCAGTATACTGGCCTGGAGAGTCCATGGGGTTGCAAGCATTCAGACATGAGTGAGCAACTTTCACTTTCTCTGTAAGAAATCACCACTAACTTGGTGGTTTGAAAGAATACAAATTTTTATCCACATTTTTTGAGGTCAGACCCCAAAATGTGTTCCACTGGGCATGCTTGAAGGTGTGAGCAGAGCTGCATATTTTCTGGATGCTCCAGGGAAGAATCTGTTCTCCTGTCTTTTTCAGCTTCTCGAAGCCACCCACATTCCTTGGCTCATGTCCCTCACCTCCATCCTCAAAGCCTGACTTTGACCCTCCTACCTCCCTGCTTCACTTACAAGGATTCCTTTGATTAAATCAAGGCCACCTTGATAATCCAGATTAATATCACCATCTCAAAATCCTTACCCACATGTGCCAAGTTCCTCTAGACATGTAAGGTAACATAACCACAGATTCTAGAGGTTAGGACATGGACATCTTTGGAGTGAAAAGAGGTCATTATTATGCATACCCACTGGCAGTCACTGGACAAGTTATCTGCCCCTTAAGCCTGCTTCCTCCTCTGCCAACTTAAGATAATAATAATGTTTATCTCACTAGCTTCAGCTCTTGATTTGGGGAGATTAAAAGAAATCTCCTTCGATTTTCCACACTTTTCATTTGCCTTTGCCAAACACTCTTCTAAGAAAGATATTTTAGAACCTAAATTTATTTTGAAAGTTTTTGCATACTAATCAAAAAATTGAAGGCCATTGGATGTTTGGAATTTTACTACCTCTTCATGGTATAACACTTCTCACATGAATTTTGTTCATGTTAAAGAGCTAAAAAAGTGGCTATTATGCTAAATGACGCTTGTGAGATTGTGCCATTTGGTACAATAGTCACGTGGAGTAAAGTTACAGAATAAATATATGTAAGGGGTGTGACCCGGGGAAGGAACAAACTTTAGATTTAGACTAAGACAGTCTATAGAGTACTGTCGTGATTAGTAAGAGCACTGAGCATGCAACTGCACATCTCCAGTATGTAACCAATTAACTAATCACCCTGACAGAGAATCTGACAAAACTCCACCAAGATGGGACTAAACCAAATAGTTGTAGGGGATATAAAAACAAGACTGAGGAGCATCTCCTAATGCCTAGATAAGATGACCCAGGGTAATAAGTGTACAGGGATATCCAGCAAGACTTTCTGAACTTGTTTTCATCGATAATCAAATCTATACCTATCCTCTTTCTACACATCCACTGCAGTAAATTCAAAACATACCGAAACAGAAGTAGACAGGGACAAGCAAAACAGTGGTTTAATTAGCAACAAGGCAACTTTCAACCATAGATGAGAGTTCATCAATACAATTATTAACCAAAGAATTCTCAACTGAGTTGGCCAAAAGTTCATTAGGGTTTTTCCATAAGATTGTATGAAAGACTCGAATGAACTTTCTGGCCAACCCAACATAAACTTATCATTTGTTGCTCAATGAAAAATAATTGGAACTCAGATCTAGCTCCAGACTTGCCCCATCTTCTGGTCAGGGGAGGTTCCTGGGTCTTATGCTGTGGCCTTGAAAGGCATCTTAGCTGGATCCCAGTAAACTTTAAGATAGCTGAAATTTTCAAAATAACTAGCTTTAATAAAGTAAAAGCTAAGATTATTTAAACTCACTTCGGTAAGGGAGAAAGAAATACCATCCTGACAAAGTTTTAAGGTATCAGAAGGGGGATTTTAGAAGTGAGATATTTATAGAGTTTGGATTCTGGCCTCAACTGATTTCAAGCAGGCTCTTCAAAGAAGGGAAGTGATTGGGATCAAAGTTCAAGACTGGGCTGTTCAGGATTGGTGGAGACAGTAAGGGAAGGAAGGGTCTTAGTAAGTACTGAAATACTTTGATAAGCAACCTGTTTGAACAGAGGAGCAGCAGACTGTTGTCTCAGGCAAATTGATTTATAAGAATTTCTTGAAGCAAATAGTGAAGTTATTTATTGATTTACAGCCGTATCTCTTCTGAGCTGAAACAAACAGCTAAGTCATGTTGACAGAGATGCTCTCAGTTCTTAGTCCTAGTTATGTCACATTGATGGAGGTGTCATACTTCTGAGTCATGAGGGCCACCCAGTTAAAGACACGGTTTCCTAACCCCAAGCCCTGCTTGCTGGTATGTGAGATCATATAATTTTGAACAGTGGGATAAGAGTGGAATTGATAAATGTAACTTTAGAGTTGTATTCTTTTTGAGGGGTTGAGGGGGAATGTATCTTATAGCTTTCAGGATTTTAGGCACCTGACCAGGGACTGAACCAGGTCATTGGCAGTGAAAGCACCAAGTCATAACCTCAGGACCACCAGGAAATTCCCTAGACTTGGAGAGTTTTCTTTTCTTAAGAAGAAAATAAATGCACTCTTTTTCTTCCTTTTCTTCCTTTCCTCTGCTTGGAAAGTGATAGAAAGATCCAAAGCAGTTACCATAAACCAGAGGGAAAAAATTTAATGTTGAAGAAATGTGTGCATACATGCTCAGTCATGTTCGACTCTTTGTGACCCTATGGATGTAGCCACCCAGGCTCCTCTGTCCATGGGAGTTTTCCAGGCAATAATACTGGAGTGGGTAGCCATTTTCCCCTCCAGGGGTTCTTCCCGACGCAGGATTGAACCCATATCTCCTGCATTGCATGCACCAGCCGGGAAGCCCAATGTTGAAGATAACAGAAGAAAACAATAATAGACCCCTAGGTTCCCACTGAAAAGCAAGAGAGCTGCAGAAAAACATCTATTTCTGCTTTATTGACTATGCCAAAGCCTTTGACTGTGTGGATCACAATAAACTGTGGAAAATTCTGAAAGAGATGTGAATCCCAGACCACTTGACTTGCCTCTTGAGAAACCTATATGCAGGTCAGGAAGCAACAGTTAGAACTGGACATGGAACAACAGACTGGTTCCAAATACGAAAACAAGTACATCAAGGCTGTATGTTGTCACCCAGCTTATTTAACTTATATGCAGAGTACATCATGAGAAACGCTGGGCTGGAAGAAGCACATGCTGGAATCAAGATTGCCCGGAGAAATATCAATAATCTCAGATATGCAGATGACACTACCCTTATGGCAGAAAGTGAAGGGGAATTAAAAAGCCTCTTGATGAAAGTGAAAGAGGAGAGTGAAAAAGTTGGCTTCAAGCTTAACATTCAGAAAATGAAGATCATGGCATCCGGTCCCATCACTTCATGGGAAATAGATGGGGAAACAGTGGAAACAGTGTCAGACTCTGTTTTATTTATTTATTTATTTATTTAGGCTCCAAAATCACTGCAGATGGTGACTGCAGCCATGAAATTAAAAGATGCTTACTCCTTGGAAGAAAAGTTATGACCAACCTCGATAGCATATTCAAAAGCAGAGACATTACTTTGCCGTCTAGTCAAGGCTGTGGTTTTTGCTGTGGTCATGTACGGATGTGAGAGTTGGACTGTGAAGAAAGCTGAGCACAGAAGAATTGATGTTTTTGAACTGTGGTGTTGGAGAAGACTTTTGAGAGTCCCTTGGACTGCAAGGAGATCCAACCAGTCCTTCTGAAAGAGATCGGCCCTGGGATTTCTTTGGAAGGAATGATGCTAAAGCTGAAACTCCAGTACTTTGGCCACCTCATGCAAAGAGTTGACTCATTGTAAAAGACTCTGATGCTGGGAGGGATTGGGGGCAGGCGGAGAAGGGGACTACAGAGGATGAGATGGCTGGATGGCATCACTGACTCAAAGGACGTGAGTCTGAGTGAACTCCGGGAGTTGGTGATGGACAGGGAGGCCTGGCGTGCTGCGATTCATGGGGTCGCAAAGAGTTGGACACGACTGAGCGACTGAACTGAACTGAGGTTCCCATCATTCCCTATCACCTCAGTCCTGAACTACTTAGATTGTTGCAAAGAAATAGCCTATCTTATTTCAGCCACTGTTATTTTTAGATGTTTTTCAACAATATTCTAACTAAATCTGCATCTCAAAATTAGTGTGTTCACCTCTCTAGTTACTAGATTTTTTCTTTTTAACTTAAAAACCACACTCAATCCTTCACCACATCCTATCAGCAATGCTTCAGACCTTATCCCCAAATCTCCTACTACTCTCTCCCTCCATACCCATCACTCTAATTCCAGCCACCAGCATCTCTCACCTGCAGTAACCTCCCATTCATTCCTTACGTTTACACTTGACCCCTCTACAACCCATAAAGAAGAGACACTTGAAAACACAAAATAGGTCAGATCATTGCCAGGTATAAACCTTTTCTTTTCACGTAAAATAAAATCCAAACTCTCTCCCATGACATACAAAGTGCCATAAGATCTGACCCCTGCCTGCTTCCCATTGTCAACTCTTGCCCATCTCTTCACTTACGGTGCTCTAGTCCTGCTGCTGCTGCTGCTGCTGCTGCTGCTAAGTCACTTCAGTCACGTCCGACTCTTAGCGACCCCATGGACTGCAGCCTTCCAGGCTCCTCCGCCCTTGGGATTTTCCAGGCAAGAGTACTGGAGTGAGTTGCCATTGCCAGTCATACTAGCCTTCTTTAAATTCCTTGATAATCCAAAGGGTACTCCTTTTCAATAGGCCCTGTGCACCTTATATTTCCTCTACCTAGATTATACCTTCCTCTGATCTTTATTTTCTCTGACTTCATGCACTGACAATGACCAAAAGCATCCAAACGAGCAACTTTATAGCTCTACCTAATTTGAATCTTGCTTCCCAGGGTAAAACATAATTTGTGGGTGATACACATTACTTCCTCTAAAAACAGCCTCAGGGATAAAAGCTTATAGACTGCTGAGCTGGGAAAGTCACAAAGCAAAAAAAAAAAAAAAAAAAAAAAACAGAAACGAACTAGAATTTGACCTTTTGTTTCACAGTCTAACACTCCCTCTAACTCATCATGGAAGATATCTACTAAAACAAACTTGCAATTTTCAAAGATTTAAAAAGAAATTAAAAGAAGGTTGGCTATCCAGCCTCTAGAATATAATACTGTAGATCTTAAGAGATAAGCCTGAAAAGCTGTGGAAGAATTTTGAAAAACATGGTAAAGGAAATGGCAACCCATTGCAATATTCTCGCCGGGGAAATCCCATAGACAGTGTAGACTGGCAGACTACAGTCTACAGGGTCACAGAGTCGGGTACAACTAAGTGACTGAGAGAGAGAGGGAGAAAGACATATACAAGAGTCTTGAGAATAAAGTTACTGCATGTTATTTGCATAAACATTGGTATTTAGTTAACAAAACGTTCAGGCCAAATATCACTGTGGGAGCCCAAAATGTGTAAGCTACATGCAGTGGACACCAAAGTGTTATCTCCTTTCAGTTAATACCCTTCTCATCTTTGTGGCAATAGGAGAAAGAATAAAGCAGAAAACATATATTCTAAATCCAGCAGAGCTAATAATTTAAACTTCATTCAGCAGAAACATGGTAATATTACTTTGGAAATAATGAAAATTACAGTATTTAGATGGAAAGAAAAAAAGAGTGAGAGAATCTGAGTGCATTGTGTGTTTCCTGAGTCAGAAAGATGTGAATTAAAGATACTGTGTTATTGGCAGTAGAATCTATTGTTATTTACTGGGAGGCCTGGCGTGCTGCAATTCATGGGGTCGCAAAGAGTTGGACATGACTGAGTGACTGAACTGAACTGAACTGAATTCCAAGGATTTAACTGTTAAGAGAGTGAGCTACTGACCATTTAGAAAATAACTGAAAAAGAGGATTAACAAGATAGTGTTCTCAGTATAATAATACAGAAAGAGTATGGCCTCCAATCAGCACCTCTACTGTTCCTAAGCTGGGTTTCCTCAGACAAGCTGCTTAATCTAAGTTTCTCCTCTGCATCTGTGAACAAGAAACTGTCAAGTAATCTATACTTAATATGTATTTTTTTTTAATGGTACAGTTCCCTAGTAGGTCACCTCAATCATCACCTTTCCAGACCTTTTGCAAGTTTCACACTTTGTAAGTCAGTTGCAACGTACAAAGTCCCTGTAACAGCCTAGAGTACTGTTTTTTTTTTTTTAACTTTTAATTTTATATTGGAGTATAGTTGATTAATAATGTTGTGATAGCTTCAGGTGGGCAGCAAAAGGACTCAGCTGTACATATAGATATATCCATTCTCTTCCAAGGTCCTCTCCTATCCAGGCTGCCACATAAGATTGAGCAGAATTCCCTGAGCTATACAATAGGTCCTTGTGATAACTTACAGTGAATGATGTCAGATTCCTGATCTCCAAAGATTTAGCTTCAAGACCAGGGACCAGGCTGATCACTCAAGAGCTTTTGTGTAGCAGAATTCTATTAAAGTATAAAAAGGGACAGAAAAAGCTTCTGACATAGACATCAGAAGAGGGACGGACAGTGCCCCCTTGCTAGTCTAAGCAAGGGAGTTATATACTTTTTAAACGGGTTATTTCAATAAATCAAAAGAATGTCTCAAGATTGTAAAGATCTTACTAGACCCACTCCCATAATATGGACTTCCCTGGTGGCTCAGAAGGTAAAGCACCTGCCTACAGTGTGGCAGACCCAGGTTCAATCCCTGGGTCAGAAAAACCTCGTGGAGAAGGCAATGGCACCCCACTCCAGTATTCTTCCTGGAAAATCCCATGGATGGAGGAGCCTGGGGGGCTACAGTCCATGGGGTCACAAAGAATTGGACATGACTGAATGACTTCACTTTCTTTCTTTTTTTTCTTTTCCCATAATATACATTTTAAGATGACAGTATTAGTCAGGTTTTCAAGAAGGAGAAACTGTATTCAAGCAGGATACATTGTTGTTATACAATCCTTCCTTAAAGGAATGTAGAAAAACAAATTTGTCCTTTCCTTCTGGAGAATTCTAGACCCCTATCTCCTCTTCAAGAGCCCCAGACCCCTTTATCCTCCTTGGGGACCCCAGAATTATCAACCTGCCTAGGAACTGATTCTCTCATTCCACCCCCACCTCCCACTCTTTTCTTTTAGGAGAATTATGTTGCCAAGGGAAAGAGGCATCATTTTCATTCCATAACTACTTCCTTCTGTGATGGGGCGTTGTCCTTAAGTTGTTGAGGCAACATATTTTCCTAACCCTCATATTGAGGGTCTACAATCCAGGGGCCCCAAGTGATAGTTAGAGGAGGCTGTGGCACTCATAGGAGCCTGGACGACATTTGTAACTTAAAAGCTTTCGAACAGTTAGAAACAAATGCCATTTTACAGTTACAGATGTAAGGCAAAATAGTCATTAAACCAAGTTAAAATATAATCAAAATTAAGAGTTACATTATGTCCATAGTTACATTTAGTCCATTTTAGGATCATTAGATGTTATCAGATCAAGAAGAGGTGTCACATATGATTGTTGGTGGTGAAGGTATTCACAGACTTGAAGAAAGTGCTTTCCTTGAAGTGGAAAAAGGAGACTGAAAAGCCGAAAGCTGAGTCACACAGTTAATTCTAAGGCTTTAGGATCTGTGAAATATCTATGCATAAAAACTGTCTATCATTGAGATAATCCCATTTTGGGGGAGCAGTTCGAGCCCTCATTAAAGGTATTGGTAAAACTTCAAACCAACTGTCTTGTGTTTCCTGAGTTAGGTTACACAGATGCCTCTTAATAATGCCATTAACCTTTTCTACCTTTCCTGAAGACTGGGGTCTCCAGGAACAGTGTAAGTGATATTCTATTGCTAGAGCTTTCAACACCTCTTGATTTACATCAGCTTTAAAGATGGAGCCATTGTTGCTCTGAACTTTAGAGTTTAAGATCACACTTACATCATGAGAAGTCAGTACAGTAAGATTTCGCCCATTCCTTAACCTCAGGCTTTAATGGATACTGCTTTTGATGTGAAAACAGGTGAGGGTCTTTGAACTTGATAACAACAGAACAGCATTTTGTGCTTGACCCATAGTTTTTCCATCAGCCCACACTCTAGGATTTACATTTTGTTCAATTAAAAAGAGCAGGTTCCATATTCATGAAAACAGAAGCCTGGACCTTGTTCAGCATATCCCTCCCCAGAAGGGATGAGGGCGACTCTGGCATGATTAGAAACCCATGAGAAAACAGCACTGGAATCCCAGTTGCAGCTTAAAGGATAACTGAAATAATAGCATTTGGCTCGACTAGACAGTCCCATTACAGTAGTGGATTGGGAGGAAAGTGGACCAGGGACTTCAGTGAGCATAGAGAAAGTTGCCCCAGTGTCCAAAAGGAATGACTGACTGCCCTTCCACAGTTAATACTACCCAGGGTTCCTCAGGTATTATGAGGACGGGGGGCTTGTGTGGGGGCCCTGGACATCTGTGGTCCCAATTGTCTTGAGAGTCTGACCCCTGGGGCCTCACCTCAGAGGACAGTCTCTTCTCTAGTCCTTTGCAGAGCAGACATGGAGGTGAGGGTGGCTTAGATCCCTGAGGGCAATCCCTCTTGATATGCCCTGCCTAATAGCAAGTCCATCCCTTTTCACCTGGGTCCCTCTGGGTATTTTTCTCAGGCTGTTTCAGAGCAGGTCTAACAGCCATTGCTGGGGCTTCAGTCTTTTGCCTGATTTTTTTTTTCTTCCCATTCTCCTCATATTCTCTGCCATAATATATCATCTGGGCCAGCTGCAACAGTTTTTCTAAAGACTGATTTGGTCCAAACGCCTGTTTCGTAACTTACGGCAGATATCTGGAGCTGACTGAGAAATCTATCTTTTAAAATTATTTCTCCCTCTGTAATTTCGAGATCAACGTCAGTAAACTTGCAGAGCCTCCCATAGTCTATCTAGGAAACTTAGCATAGTTTAAAGTCAGTGCGTGCTTGCTTGAGTCCTTCAAGAATACATCTGCAAAGTGGCTCTGTTATGGGAACCGCTTGGCTCCCAGTAAGGAGAAGAGTGATTTCGTGCTCCTTCATCTCCAAAAGTAGTAGCTTCCCCCAAAACTCAAGTTTTCGAGTAAAGTAAAGCTAGTCCTGTAAAGGCTTCAATGTACTTTTTGGATCCTCTAAATAGTCTTGACCGCAATTGGTACTGTTTGAATTTTTACCAAGACTGAGGCAACCCCTCCTGGAAGGGTGCCCTGATTCTCAGCCTGATACAGGAGCAAAGTAAGAGGACAGGAGGGGCTAAAAGTTTCACACCCACATCTGCATCCTTAGGACATAAGTCTGGCATGTCTCGCAGAGAGATAAAGAGGAACACACATGGCACTGCTACCCACTTCTCTTGTTTTCTACAAAATCAAACAGGTCTAATTGTAAAACAGTATTATAATTAAGAGACCCTTCAACAGGCCAGCATTCTCCATCTTCCAAAGGATCCTGTGGCTATTCAGTATCATAGAAGAAGATCAGACGTGTCTTTTTTAAACTCTGGGGCTCAAACTTGTCCCAGCTTTTGTTTAAAATACATTTTAAAAGAGTGGTTCATCTGTAAGAGAGAAAAAAGCAGCATCCACAGCCGTGGATTCTTTCCACCGGAGGCATCCCTCCCTGCTCTAGGTGGGGGTGTAGAGAGAATTTCCACTGAAGCTTTCTTCCCCTGGTCAGACTCAGTCTGTCCCTTACTGACACAAGCGCCTTACTCATCCCTCCTGGTTCTACCACCAAAGCTGGTGGAGATGCATGGGGTAGACCTGATGACAACCCACACTTATTTAGTTCCTTATCATCAAGACTTTTATTTGATTCTTATCCTCCTCTGATGCCACCTGGATTGGAGCAAAGTAGTCTTTTGAAATGTTTCCCAAGCTAGGACTACTAGGGAAGCATCTGTCTTCCCTCTGCCTGTGCACATTCCTGAGTACAGTCCTGACTGCAGTAGAAATGGTGAGTCATCAAGGGATGAACCACCACCAAGATGTCCCTGCTGAGTGTCACCACACTAGTATATGTGATAGCAGAAGAGGTGGTGGTCAGCCAGTGAGGAAATAGTGATTTTTGTCCTCTAGCTATTAGGGCCAATCCTTCCAGTTCATTTCCACAGATTCCACAAAAAGAATATCTAAGGAGATGAAACAGAAGACCCTGGAGAGCTTTCTCTGGTCTGCTAAGAGCTAGCACTACCACAGGAAGAAGCCCATTGCACTTCCAATCTGACCAGATCCTGCAATTTCGGATCTGTATCCTCAGAAACCTCATGGTGACCAGCAGTGCTTCTAACCACATAGATCAGAGGCACAGCCAAGACAAAGACTCACTTTCAGGTCGGTGGCCCCTGAGGCATGCAGCCGGGAGAGACAACATTGCTGAAGCTAGAGTTCTACTTTGTTTCCAAATGTGCTCCTGTAACTTTCGGCTCCTAGCAAGGCTAAGCGCTTCCACGCATGGGGTCTAAGTAAAAGTACATAGCAACAGCATGGATCAAAAGTCCCTTGAAAGTCTATAATCTGACAGATTAGGTTAGTAGTTCTAATTCCCCATGCAATTATGAAATGGTCAAAGAGACCAGGAAAAGATGAACTAGAAAGGAAAGTTCAGTCCACACACTTCACCCATTTCCGGCCACTCTTCGCAGGGAAGGTGGGTGTCTCTTGGCATCAGCAGGTCAGTATAAACCCCAGACAAGGCTCCCCTTTTGGGGGCTGCCTTCAGTCATTACAAGGCACTGCGAAACCACAGAGCAGGGCTCATCATTTGCTTCACACAGGTCATGTCATTCATTCACACAAGCACACCGAAGAGTAAAGCAGACAACGTGTATACTGAGAAGCAGAGAGGCTAGAGCTCTGAGTGTCCTTACCTTGTTCTGAAGATCCCCCAAGAAGATGAGCCCCCAAGATGATAGCTTATGGTGACCGATGTCAGATTTGTGATCTCCAATACAGAAGATTTAGCTTCTGGACCAGGAACTAGGCTTGATCACTCAAGAGCTTTTTTGTAGCTGCTACTGCTGCTAAGTCACTTCAGTCGTGTCTGACTCTGTGTGACCCCATAGATGGCAGCCCACCAGGCTCCCCTGTCCCTGGGATTCTCCAGGCAAGAACACTGGAGTGGGTTGCCATTTCCTTCTCCAATGCATGAAAGTGAAAAGTGAAAGTGAAGTCGCTCCGTCGTGTCTAACTCCTAGCGACCCCATGGACTGTAGCCTTCCAGGCTCCTCCGTCCGTGGGATTTTCCAGGCAAGAGTACTGGAATGGGTTGCCATTGTCTTCTCCTTTGTGTAGCAGAGTTCTATTAAAGTATAAAAAGGGACAGAGAAAGCTTCTGACATAGACATCAAAAGGGGGACAGGCAGTGCCCCCTCACTAGTCTAAGCAAGGGAGCTATATACTTTTTTAGTTGGTTATTACAATAAATCAAAAGAATACCTCAAGGATGTAAAGATCTTACTAGACCCACTCCCATAATTTACATTTTAAAATGACAGGATTAGAACTAACAACAGAAAGATTTTACCAGATCTATTCCCATAATACATATTTTAAAATAACAAGATTAGTCAGAAGGTTTTCAAGAAGGAGACACTGTCCTCAAGGAGGATACATTGTTGTTATATAATTCTTACTAAGGAATGTAGAAAAAAAAATGTTGTCCTTTCCTCCTCCTTGAGAATTCCAGACCCTTATCTCCTCTTCGAGAGCCTCAGACCCATTTCTCCTCTTCTGGGACCCCAGACTTCTTATCAACCTGCCTAGGAATTGACTCTCTCACTTGTTTGTTATCTATTTTAAAAACAGAGGTGTGGACCTGTTTATCCCAAACTCCCTAACTATCCTTTCCCTCCATCCTTCCAGCTTGGAACCATTAGGTTTTGTTCTACAAAAATAGTGGTATGTTATATTATCTTCAACAGGTATTTCTCAATTCTATCTGCCCTTTTAATTTGCCTTATCTCTTTCTCATTCATTTAAAATTATTTTACCTTTTATTTATATATATCATCTAGATAAAACTAACTGACCCTCTCTTATAAAGTATAACAAGGTTGCTGAGTTATGAAACACTGGAACAATGAAAATTCATACTATTTTCCTTGGTTATCTAGACTTAAGGTTAATTATAAAATACACACACAAACACATATGTTATTAGTTCTGTTTCTTTGGAAAACCATAACTAATAAAAATACATATCAAACATGTTAGCACAGACTTTCTTGAAGTCAACAATACAGGTATTCGATACAAGTCAAAGATCAAACAAACCATAGGTTACTCAGAAGCCATTTTCTTCACTGTTAGCCTATTGAGCATTGTTTCCTGAAGTGATACTTTTGCTGAGGCAGTTTCATTTGGAGCTCTTTCAATTCAGAGAAACAATTTCTCAGACTGCCTTACTGTCAGACTCACATTGACCTGAATGTACAATAATACTAAATAGTCACTACACATTGACACCTACTATGTGTCTGGTCCTTATTAATGAAAATCCTGCAACTGCTGGGCACACACACCAAGGAAACCAAAATTGAAAGAGACACGTGTACCCCAATGTTCATCGCAGCACTATTTATAATAGCCAGGACATGGAAGCAACCTAGATGTCCATCAGCAGATGAATGGATAAGAAAACTCTGGTACATATACACAATGGAGTATTACTCAGCCATTAAAAAGAATACATTTGAATCAGTTCCAATGAGTTGGATGAAGCTGGAGCCGATTATACACAGTGAAGTAACCCAGAAAGAAAAACACCAATACAGTATACTTACATATATATATGGAATTTAGAAAGATGGTAATGATAAACCTGTACACGAGACAGCAAGAGAGACACAGATGTATAGAACAGCCTTTTGGACTCTGTGGGAAGGGAGAGGGTGGGATGATTTAGGAGAGTGGCAGTGTAACATGTATGATATCATAAGTGAAACGAATTGCCAGTCTAGGTTTGATGCAGGATGCAGGATGCTTGGGACTGATGCACGGGGATAATCCAGAGAGATGGTGTGGGGCAGGAGGGGGGAGGTGGGAGTCGGGATTGGGAGTTCATGTACACTCGTGGCTGATTCATGTCAATGTATAGCAAAATGAATACAGTATTGTAAAGCAAAACAAACTAAAAAATAAAAAATTAATTAAAATAAAATATATATGTATATGTGTGTGTATATATATATACACACACATACTGTTATACTCATTTTATAGATGAAGAAATTGCCCAGGTAAGCCCTTTACCCAAAGAGATGTCTCAATGAACACTGAAGTGTAAAGAGTATCAGAATGATAAACTACTACTTAACCACTTAATCAGGAAGCATTCATTGGACATGTTATGTGCATTGAATACATACTATATTGCACTGTGAATGTCTAAGACAGTCAGCAGACATATATTTTGGAAAGACTTCCTAAAGGCCAAAAAGATATCTTGTCAACTCTCAATTATTCCGGGGGAAAAAAAGAACAGCTCATCAAACCTCCCCTTTCTGTAATCAATTTCAGCTAAGTCATTATTTTTCCAGCTCCTGCCTCACCAAAGACCTCCAATCTCTTACATCCAGCTGTATCAAGTATCTTGACTGAAAAACACATTAAATCTCAGAATTAACTTGTCCCTAGTTTCTTTCCTTCCCGAACACAACAATTCTAATTGATCAGCCACTGCTCCAAGGATACTCTTTACATTTTGATACAAGTCAAAGATCAAATAAACCATAAGCTACTCAGAAACCATTTTCTTCCCTGTTAGTCTATTGAGCAGTTTCCTGAAATAATACTTTTGCTGAGGCAGTTTCAATTGGTGCTCTTTCAATTCAGAGAAACAGTTTCACAGACTGCCTTACTGTCAGACTCACATTGACCTGAATTCAATGTACAATAATATTAGCACTACACATTGATACCTACTATGTGTCTGAATTGGATGACAAATAATTATTGAGCCAAGCCATCATCATCATTCACCAGGAATGCCATAAGAGCCTCCTAATTTGTCTTCTTGTTTCTATTCTTGTTCCCCCTCCCCAGAAACCAGAATGATCTTTCAAAGTTTAAATGACATCTTGTCATCAGACACAACTTAGTGAATGAACAACAACCCCTCTCCCCACTTACGACACTCCACAATTATAAAAATATAAACTCCTTATCATAGCCTACAAGATTTTGAATAAATTAAACCCTATTTTCCTTTTTGTTACCACCTTTTATCACCCTAAATTGTTCACTATACTTCAACCACACTGGCTTTATTTCTATCCCTATATATCTTTTATATCTATACCCATTCTCTTTCCTGATTTGTTAGTTTCCCTCTCTCTAGAACATTCTTTGCTATCTATCATCCCATTCTTTTACCATCTAGTTCCACCTAAAATGCAATTCCTCACATAGACCTTCAGTAGAGGCAAAAATTATCAACAAAATATTAGCAAACCAAATTCAACAATACAATCATCAAGTAGGATTTATCTCAAGATGTAACAACTTTTTAATATCCACAAATCAATCAATGTGATATACCATATTAACAAGCTGAAGAATAAAAGTCATATGATCATCTCAATAGATGCAGAAAAAAGCTTTCAACAAATTTCAACATCTATTTATGATTAAAAAAAAGAAAAAACCATTCTCCAGAAAGCAGTCATAGAGGAAAACTACCTCAGCATAATAAAGGCCATAAATGACAGACTCATAGCTTATCTCATACTCAATGGTGAAAAGCCAAAAGCATTTGTTTAAGATCAGGAACAAGACAAGGATGCCCACTTTTGCCACTTTTGTTGCTGCTCAGTCACTCAGTCATGTCTGACTCTTTGTGAGCCCATGGATTGCAGCATGCCAGGTTTCCCTGTTCTTCACTATCTCCTGGAGTTTGCTCAAATTCATGTTCATTGAGTTAATAATTCATCCAACAATCTTATTCACCATTTTAAAATCAATATATTTTTGGAAATGCTAGCCACAGCAGTCAAGGAAGAAAAAGAAATAAGAGGAATCCACAAATGAAAGGAAGAAGCACAACTGCCACTGTTTGCAGATGATATGCTACTATACATAGAAAACCCTAGAGATGCTACCAGAAAACTACTAGAACTCATCAGTGAATTCAGTAAAGTTACAAAGGATACAAAATTAATATCTAGAAATTGGCTGCAGTTCTATACACTAATAGATTTGATTCTAGGTTGGGAAGATCCCCTGGAGAAAGGAGAGGCTATACACTTCAGTATTCTGGCCTGGAGAATTCCATGGACTATATAGTGGAGAAATATCAATAACCTCAGATATGCAGAGGACATCACCCTTATGGCAGAAAGTGAAGAACTAAAGAGTCCCTTAATGAAAGTGAAAGAGGTGAGTGAAAAAGTTGGCTTAAAACCAACATTCAGAAAACTAAGATCATGACATCTGGCCCCATCATGGCAAATAGATGAGGAAACAGTGAAAACAATGACAGACTTTATTTTGGGGGCTCCAAAATCACTGCAGATGGTGACTGCAGCCATGCAATTAAAAGACACTTACTCCTTGGAAGGAAAGTTATGACCAACCTAGACAGCATATTAAAAAGCAGAGATACTACTCTGCTAACAAAGGTCCATCTAGTCAAAGCTATGGTTTTTCCAGTAGTCATGTATGGATGTGAGAGTTGGACTATTAAAGAAAGCTAAGTGCCAAAGAATTGATGCTTTTGAACTGTGGTGTTGGAAATGACTCTTGAGAGTCCCTTGGATAGCAAGGAGATCTAACCAGTCCATCTTAAAGGAAATCAGTCCTGAATATCCATTGGAAAGACTGACACTAAAGCTGAAACTCCAATACTTTGGCCACCTGATGTGAAGAACTGACTTCTTAGAAAAGCCCCTGATGGTGGGAAAGATCGAAAGCAGGAGGAGAAGGGGACGACAGAGGATGAGATGGTTGGAGGCATCACCAACTCAATGGACATGAGATTGAGTAAACTCCAGGAGTTGGTGATGGACAGGGCCATCTGGCCTGCTGCAGTCCATGGGGCCTGAAAGAGTCGGACACAACTGAGCGACTGAACTAAACTGATAGACCATGGGGTAGCAAAGAGTCAGCCACAACTGAAGAATTTCACTTTCACTTTTACTTTCTATAAGCTAATAACAAAGTATCAGAGAAGTCAAGGAAACAATCCTATCTGCCATCTCATCAAAAAGAATAAAATACATAGGAATAAACCTTATAAGGAGGGAAAAGACCCAGACTCTGAAAACTATAAGACACTGATGAAACAAATTGAAGATGACACAAACAGATAGAAAGATACACTGTATTCTTGTACTGGAAGAAGCAATATTGTTAAAATGACCATACTGCCCAAGGCAACCTACAGACTGGATGCAGTGTACATCAAAGTACCAATGGCATTTTTCACAGAAGTAGAACAAATAGTTTAAAAATCTGTATGGAAATACAAAAGATCCCAAAGAGCTAAAATAATTTTAAGAAAGGACAGAGCTGGAGGAGTCACACTTGCTAACTTTAGTTTATAATTACAAAATTATGTAATTATGTTAAATTATGTCTTAGTCAGCTTGGGCTGCCATACAAAAGACCATATATTTGTGGCTTAAACAAGCGATACCTATTCCTTATATCTTTTGAGGCTGGGAAGTCCAAGATCAAGGTGTTTGCAAAACTGATATCTATAAGAACTCCCATTAAGGCTTACAGAAGACTGTTTTCCTGCTGTGTCTTCACATGCTGGGGAAAAGAAGATTGGGGTATCAATTTTTCTTCTTGTAAGGACACTAATCCCATCATGGGGCCCTACTCTCATAACCATATCTAAACCTAATAATTATTTCCCAAAGGCCTCACTTCCTAACACCATCACTTTGGGGATGCCAACTTCAAGGTGAATATTGCAAGGGGATGCAAACAAAAGTCTGCAACAAATGGCCTTGACAAAAAGAGAAGTAATATGCATGTTAACATCTAACTGTATTTTTAAGAGGACAAAGTAACTGCAAAATATAAAACAAAATAAGACACCTTACTTTATATCACTCGCTCAATCATGTAAATAAATCCTGCAAAATAATATTGTTTAAATTAATCCCGGCATTAAACAAATAGTTGCAACCTTGATCAAAGAACAAAAATTAAACTATCTTTTGGCATTATATAATTATGAAAAAAGTGTATTCCTTAGATATTTTAATTGAGTAATCACAGAATTAAAATGAATGCTTTCAGGAAGATTGAATAAATTTTATACAGATGTCTTGAATTAATGCAAGATTAAAGTTGTAACTTTTTAAACTTTTTAAATAGTCCTTTTAAAAACTTAAAAAACACTCTATTTTTAAACAATATTTAGTTGAAGGATCTAGACAACAAGGTAAAAGTTAAAACTTTCAATAACTCTGGCATTTACTGTCAAAGTCCTCCAGGAAATTTTGGGAGAGAGAAATGTATAAGTAGTTCAAAAATGTACATTTTTTCATATGTGTAAAATGGCCAAATATTTCATTCTTGATAAAAAGTTTTGACTTTATGGAAAATGAGCTCTAGCCTAAGTATCATTAATTGTGCAATAACAATTATTTCCTGATACTATCTTTAAGCATTTCCTCCTAAATCATCTATAAACTTACTCTTCTATAGAATAGTACAGTTTCTAAAGGTCATTCATTTCATAAGAAAAAAAAGTTTCAATGACAAAAAGGATGAAAATTATATAATTTCTTATTACAAAATTCAAAGAAACAAGAGAGAAAAAAAGTAAGACTGTACAAACACTCTCTTCTTTGATCCTAAGTAACATGCATGGTTTGTCCTACCCTGTAATTTTGTTTTTTTACCATATAGTTTTTTGAAGGATCATCAAAAAAGCAAGAGAATACCAGAAAAACATCTAATTCTGCTTCTTTGATTATGCCAAACGCTTTGACTGTGTAGGTCACAACAAACTGTGGAAAATTTTTAAAGAGATGGGAAACCAGACCACCTGGCCTGCCTCCTGAAAAATCTGTATGCAGGTCAAGAAGCAAGTTAGAACTGGACAAGGAACAACAGATTGGTTCCAAATCAGGAAAGGAGTACATCAAGGCTGTACATTGTCACCCTACTTATTTAACTTACATGCAGAGTACATCATGTGAAATGATGAGCTGGATGAAGCGCAAGCTGGAATCAAGATTGCCGGGAGAAATATCAATAACCTCAGATATGCACATGACACCACCCTTATGGCAAAAAGTGAAGAACTAAAGAGCCTCTTGATGAAAGTGAAAGAGGAGAGTGAAAAAGTTTACTTTTTAGCTTAAAACTCAACATTCAAAAAAACTAAGATCGTGGCATCTGGTCCCATCCCTTCATGGCAAATAGATGGGAAAACAATGGAAACAGTGAGAGACTTTAATTTGGGGAGCTCCAAAATCACTGCAGAGTTTAATTGCAGCCATGAAATCAAAAGATGCTTGCTCCTTGGAAGAAAAGCTATGACCAACCTAGACAGCATATTAAAAAGCAGAGATTATTTCTTTGCCAACAAAGGTCTGTCAGGTAAAGCTATGATTTTCCCAGTAGTCATGTATGGATGTGAGTCGGACTGTAAAGAAAGCTGAGCACTGAAAAATTGATGCTTTTGAACCGTGGTGTTGGAGAAGACTCTTGAGAGTCCCTTGGACTGCAAGTAGATCCAACCAGTCCATCCTAATGGAAATCAGTCCTAAATATTCATTGGGAGGACTGACACTGAAGCTGAAACTCCAATACTTTGGCCACCTGATGTGAAGAACTGACTTCTTGGAAAAGACCCTGATGCTGGGAAAGATTGAAGGCAGGAGGAGAAGGGAATGACAGAGGATGAAATGGTTGGATGGCATCACTGACTCGATGGACATGAGTTTGAGCAAGCTCTGGGAGTTGATGATGGACAGGGAAGGCTGGCATGCTGCAGTCCATGGGGTTGCAAAGCATTGGACCTGATTGAGCAACTGAACTGATAGTTTTTATATAGTTATGAAAATCTAAATTGTTCAAACTCATATATGTGTACATTTTTTCTGTACAATTTGTAAACATGATTCGTAGGCAGTGTCTAGGTAAGGAGAGATTAACACACTTCGTTCTATGGCCATAGGAGACTGGTTAGAGCCAAGAACTGACACTAAGCAAAGGTGAATTTAAGCCAGTCATTGTACTGCCTTCAAAGAGCCATGGATGAACTGGCATGAAGAATAAAAGATGAAGTCAAAGGAAATAGAATTACTGGAAAACGTAAAGGAAGTGAAGGGGAAGGGGATTATTTCATTGCCAAAAAGACTTAGTATCTTAACTCCAAATTTGTTAGTTAATGAGAAGCCAATTGTGCAGTAAATAAATGTCCCATTGTGACACTTCAGTTATGATAAAAGAAGCTACCTGAAAATAAAAATCATGTTTTAAAACAGGTATTTTCTTATTACAATGTGAAGGTGGCAAAAACAATAAATCACGGGTCATACATTCAACAAGCATAAAATCTAGGATGGAAGGCAAAATGTAAGTGACTAAAAAGTGTCTATAATAAAACACATCATGGAAGCAAGAAGACTAGGCAAGATACTGGACAAAGATGATAATAGCCATCTATTTAAGATTACTATCGCTTTTTATTGTTAAAAATATAATAATTATTTCATAATGATATGGTTATAAATTGATAGTTTAATTTATAGTACTTTAAATTATATTATATATTTATATAATAAAGGTAACATATAATAAAGTAATATTAATAATTTATGATGAAAATAGGAGAATCCTCCTCATTTCACTAAAATGAAAGAAGTCATTTTCCTTAAGAGAATAAAATCATTCAATTAATTGTAATTTTTATCATATCAATAAGAATGATTAACAATTCAAATTTAATTGTATTTCAGAATTGTATTATATAAGGCAATATAATTTGACCAAGATTATTACATGGGTAGAGATTTATTTTTCTTGCATACTGTTTCTAAAATCACAATAACACTGAATTGTCCATATGCTTGATATTTTAGAAAATACTGAATATACTGTGTTCTTTTCATATAAACATATGCTCATGTCATCCATATGAGTGTATCAGAATTTCATGTTGGCAAAATCATGGTTTGTGGTTTCTTTATGTTTCTTTTTGTTTTCAGCTCTCTATTCTTCTGAGGACAAAAGTGGCCTTCTGCAAACTAGAATTAGCACTGCTTTCAACATATTTGGTTTTCTCCAAAAGATAAATGCTATTTAACTCAGTACAGATAGGATTTTAGTACTAAGCGAAACTGCTGCATTTGTTCTCCATGATTTTTCTAATAATAATTGTGCTACTCCATTCTTCCCCAGCTAGAATTTTTAAGTAGATTTAGTGGGAGTTTTTGTATAGCATATAAAATATAATCATAACCTTTAGAATCTAATTTCTCCTTCAACTAATAGTCTTTAGAGTGGATCATTCAAGATTTTTCCCCTCTTAGTTCCTATACTCCTATCTAAATCATTATTTAACACCTCTTAGAGTCCTTTATCTGATCATCATTTCTCAAAATTCTTAAGCATGACAGCTTCCTGAAATACCCACTAAAAAGCCATATACTTAATTTCTGTACAGGGACTGGGTGCCATATTATTCTCCTATAAATCGTCAGTTTCATCTTCCCAGGCTTGGAGAGAGCACACACACTAAGGATGCCATTCACTTACCAAGCCCACATTTATTACAGTGCACTATTTAATATTACTCAGGAAGCAGGACTCTCCTGTCAAAAGACAGAAGTGTCAAATGAAGTCTGTACATTCAGGAGATTTTAAAGCAAAGGCAGCTTTGGTTCAGTAGGTATCTCTTTGTACTTAAGAACCTAACCCCAGATGTGTTCATCTGTAAAGCTGTAGAATAGGTGTGATGGAGTTTCACAGATAAACCCAGTGAACATGTGGCAGACACATGGATACACTAACTCCTGTCACTTCACGATACATCCACTCCTCAGAGAAATGATTTAAGAATAGCAATATCCTGGGGACTAGCCACTCAGCAAGATTTATTGAGTGTCCACTACAGTCTTCATCACAAGTCAGGCAAAAACTGTCTCTGCAGCACTTATTACTTTGAGGTCACTATTCTTGTCTTCATACATAGGGCTTGATCTGAGGAATAAAGAAGATCCAGGTGGGTCTCCTCCCACATTTACTTTCATGTGAAACAACTCTGAAAAGGGCTCAAGTGCAATTATTTAAAATAAATGTGGCCAAAAAGAAAAAAAAAATGGAAGGAGGGAACTCATAGTTCCACTTCTGCCCTGTCTAGATCCAAACTTTCTCATGATTTTTTTCTGTGTAGCTACTGTTTTAAGCAACTAAATATTGTACATGAATATTGGAAAAGTGATGCTCTAATAAGACTGGCCAAGTTAAAGTTATTGAAGCAGACATGATTGACTTTGTGTGCGTTACTAAAGGTTAAGAAAATTCAGCAATTAAAAGAGAAGGAAAAGGGTGAGAATTATGTTTATAGGCTTTTATTAAAGGATAATGTTTAAATACATCCTTGCATTATCACCCTACATCAAGAATTAAACCCAACCACATCAACCCCCCCCCAAAAAATGTATCATTCTTAGTACTTGATATATAACAATTTCCATACCTTATGCCAATTTTGGAAAGAAGTGAAAAGTAAACATGAGATTTTAAACTAGGAATTGACTAGGCAGAGAGGTACACAGAGGCTACAGGAAGAGGGCCCTTGGATTTTTTCTAAATTATCTCACATTGTGCCTCGCTCTGCACTATCTTTTCACACCTAGAAATCTCTTGAAAGTAAATACACAATCTTACAATATCCATGCATATGGCAAAAGATAGATGGAACAGTGCCTTTCAAACCCCTGGAAGCAGCAGCAAGGGAGCACTTCTATGTAAACCCTTCACTGATGACATCATCAGATCACCTTACCTATTGTTTATCCAAGCCTGACCCACTGATCAAGAAATAGAGCTGGGAAAGAGGAGAGGGAAGAACAGGGGCCAAAGGAGGGACAAAGACAGTGAGTTGTAAAGAGGGGAAAATCTGTATTTCTTAGCCTGGCTTTCAATGCCTTTAAACAGCAAAACCACAGAATAGAATTCCAATTTTGTTTTTTATTTCTTTCTTACTTGAGGTCCTCACCCGAGTCAAAAACGTCTTCAGTGCACACGCTGCACTTTCTGACATCTTTTTTATATTTCTTTCTTTCCTTGGAATGCTATTCTTTTCTCAGGAACCAAAAGTGACTTTCTTCAAGATGGACTTTAGATCCCATCTTTAAGAAACCAGTTCCAGGTGGGCTCTGCTCAACATGATCTCTACCTTGTAATTCAGTTGTTTTAGTTGTTATTTATTACTCTTTATCTTAAATCGGATTCAGATGAATATGCTGGTGGCTTGAACTCTAAAGGGTTTATCTCAACAGATAAATGAAAAATGGTGGTAAGCAGTGCAAGAAGGGCATAGGGCAGGGATCAGTAAACTACTGCCCTTTTTATAGGAGCATGGTCCTAGACATTCACATACCTACTGTCTATAGCTGGAGAAGGCAATGGCACCCCACCCCAGTACTCTTGCCTGGAAACTCCCATGGGCCGAGGAGCCTGGTGGGCTGCAGTCCATGGGGTCGCGAAGAGTCGGACATGACTGAGCGACTTCACTTTCACTTTTCACTTTCATGCATTGGAGAAGGAAATGGCAACCCACTCCAGTGTTCTTGCCTGGAGAATCCCAGGGACGGGGGAGCCTGGTGGGCTGCCGTCTATGGGGTCGCACAGAGTCGGACACGACTGAAGTGACTTAGCAGCAGCAGAAGCAGCATTGTCTATAGCTGCTTTCCACTGCAGTAGCAGAGTTGAGCGGCTGCAAACCTTTATAGGAAAAGCTTGCCCACTCTCAGTTTAGATATTGTATTTAGTGTCATTGAGGACTCAAGCCTCCTTTACGTTTTACTCCAACATCCTCAGTAACAAACTTTTATCCTCATGGCTGGTCAAAAAAAGCAACCTGGACACATTTAGGCAAGGATAGCTCCATGAATAAAGATTACATATTATCTCCTCCCAGCTGGATTATAACTTGCCAGAGGATAAGAACTATGCTTTATATTTACTTACATTCAGGATATTTTGCATTGTGAAAAGTAAGAAATAGTTTCATCACTCTACAAAAAAAATCAGAAGAAAAAACTCAGGGACATTTTTGATACTCTGTCTTCACTTCTCAGAAATAAATTACCCATAAGATAGTATTTTTTTTACACATTCCTTACTGTGCATAATCTACAAATTCCACTTGGAAAGTAAAAGAAACAGTGCTATTCTAGCATGTCAAATACAATATAATCATGTCTTCTTGTCCTTCCATCATCATCATTATTATTTTATTATAAAACAAGGATACTTCAAATGCCATTTTATTCTCCTTGCCCTGTATTTTCCTAGTGTGCTTTTCTGCACATATCAAGAAGGCATTCCAGTGATTTCAAGAAAGTTTAGTTTTATATGATGGATACAGTCTTGGGGTCAGGGAGAGGTGAGAGGCATTAGATCCTAGTTTAAACATATTATGTATTTAATTATTTCACAATTATCTCATAGACTGCAGTAAGATGAAAAAGTTGAAGCTGGAGTGGAATTTGAATAATGTGGGAATTCCTTTCCCTTTTTTTTAAGTAGAGAAGGGGGCTTTCTCTGTGGGGATAGAGGAGGCCAGGCAGCCCACCTGCCCTCACTCTCATGCACTCACTCAGCTCCAATGCTATACCTTCTTGCCCCCACCGTCTTTCACTTTTTAAGGACAAAGCACTCATAATATTCTAAAGAATTTAAGTTAATTATTTTTTAAGCTTTTGATTTGGCTTTGCTTGGGCGATTGTTTTTTAACAATATGAATATTCACAGGGAAGCAACCCAAGTGCCCATCAACAGTCGATTAGATGGAGAAGATATGTATATACACACACATACAAAGGAATATTAGCCACGAAAAAAGGAGGAAATACTGCCACTTGCAGCAACATGGACAGACCTAGAGAATATTATGCTTAGTGAAGCAAGACTAAGATAAATACTGTATGAATCTCCTATATGTAGACTCTAAAAAACAATATAAATGTGTGTGTGTGTGCAAAAGAGAAACAGAGTCACAGATACAGGAAACAAACTGTGGCAACCAAAGGATGAGGGGATGGGAGAGAAACAAGCAAGGGGTATGGGATTAACAGATACAAACTAGTATATATAAAATAGATAAGCAACAAGGATATACTGCATAGCACAGGGAATCATGGCCATTATCTTATGTAACTTGTAATGGAGGATAACCTCCAAAACTACTGAAACACTATGTTATACCTGAAACTAATATAATATTCTAAATCAACTATACTTCAATTAAATATATTAATGTATAAAGGTCTTCCATTGAAAAACTGTTCTCATGGTGATTATGCTATGTGTAATAAATAACTATACAACCATTTTTTTGGTTTGTCCATTTGTGGAAAGAATTAGGCTCAATAAAATATAAAATATATATTAAAAAGAATATGTATAGAAAATAATCACTGTAGAAACAGATTCATATTTCTTTATCAGTTATCTGTAATGACAACCCTTGAAGATTCCTAGGTAGAGACTTCTGAACTTTTTTATTTCAAAATTATAACAATATCAGACTAAGAGTGGTGATATTACATGTCTATTTCTAACCAGGTGCAAACATTCGATATTTAGTTCATATTATTCTTATTCTTTGTGGGAAAAAAAAGCAAATGGGATACCATCTTTTGTTGTCATAGCCTCTACAAAGTTATTAGGAAAGGTAAGAATATACAACTTTTGTAAAAAAAAAATGACAGTTAATCAACATATACTCTGTGTTCTGATTTTGGAAAGGCTTTCACACTCCTTTGATATGAATTACATGCTGAAGGTACCTAACTTAAATAGGCATTACAAGTACAAATACAAAAGGTTTATGCATCCTACATCATGTCTCTGCTTCACTCTGATAACAGGTGACAATAGCCTTGCCTTGAGAAAGTCATTTAGTTTACTTTGATCCTGACAATGCACAAGAAATACTTTCATCATTGACATGATTTGTTATGCATTTGATTTTTTGATGAAATAGAGGGATAAATCCCTCCTTGTTCTATTAGTATGATGGCATAGCATTACAAATTACATGTTTGTTTTCTAGTATAATATAAATGACACTAGAGAAGGCAATTTATTCTAAAACCATAGTATAAACTCCTATATTTTCAAACAGCTGATGTAATCAAGTTGATAAACCATAAACCAGGCTTATTTAAATGAGTTGTCTTTTGGCATATGGAGAGAATTATTTTCTGCTATGAAAATCAAACAAGCTGTTAGTGAATCACAGAAGACAAATATAGAAAACTGCCTTGTGAAACCACATTTCAGGAGAATCCATTGCCCATAGCAATGATAAAAGAACAACTAGAATAACCAGAAAGAAATATGTCTGTCTTAATAATAGGTTCTAAATATTGTTCTAAACAAATTAAATATTAATCACGCCAATCACATAAATGTTTGAATAACTGAAATATATATAGTACTGCCAAGGCTCCACAAAATTAAAACTGTTTCCAGGAGTAATGGTGGATTAGATTCTTTGCCTGCTCCTGTCACTGAAAAACAACTAAAAATGCTGAATAAAATATTTTTCTAATCTTTGAAAGCACACTAATGAACTGACAAAAGTACCGAGAAATATAAAGAGGTTAAAAAGAAAGTAGAAGCTGTTTCTCAGAGAACTAAACAATGCATTGAAGCTTCCTTACAAACAGAGGGAAAGATTTTGTTGACCAAGAGAAATTCAGCTTGAGTTTTCATAGTCTTTGAGGAAATGGATGCCAGAAGAAAAGTCCAAGCAATATCCAAGGCAGAGAGGCTACCAGTAAACTTCCCAATATTCCTGGGAACTCAAAGTTCTTCACCTTTGATTTAGGTATAATCCTTAACCCCAAATGTCTACTATGGAATATTTTCAGAAAACTGGCCAAGGGAGAACTTACTGCTGAGACTGAGATAGCATCCACTGAGGGGGATTTGCAACCACAGCGTGTCTTCCCTCAGTTTCCAACCATGCAAAAATTTCAACTTAAGAATCTGATTTAGGGGCTACCCTGGTGGTCCAAGGAGAAGGCAATGGCACCCCACTCCAGTACTCTTGCCTGGAAAATCCCATGGATGGAGGAGCGTGATGGGCTGCAGTCCATGGGGTCGCTAGGAGTGGGACATGACTGAGCGACTTCACTTTCATGCATTGGAGAAGGAAATGGCAACCCACTCCAGTGTTCTTGCCTGGAGAATCCCAGGGATGGGGGAGCCTGGTGGGCTGCCGTCCCTAGGGTCGCACAGTCGGACAAGACTGAAGCGACTTAGCAGCAGTAGCAGCTGGTGGTCCAATAGCTAAGATTCTATGCTTCCAATGTAGGGGATCTGAGTTCAATCCCAGGTCAGGGAATTTATAACACACCTAAGACACGGTGCACCAATAAATGAATAATTTTTTTAAAAAGAAAGAATTTGATTTAAAATGGTCATGGATTGGAAATGCCTCAGATTGCTGGAAGGAACAAATGTAAATCTCTACTGAAGGAAAAAAAATTATATAAATTCTCAATACTGAAACAAAAATTTTTCAATAAATAGGAGCATATGGAAGAAGTAACAAATAGATTCACGGGATTAGATTTGACAGAGTGCCTGAAGAACCATGGATGGAGGTTTGTGACATTGTACAGGAGACAGGGATCAAGACCATGCCCAAGAAAAAGAAATGCAAAAATGCAAAACAGTTGTCTGGGGAGGCTTTACAAAGGCCTTACAACCAAGAAAAGAGACGCAAAAGGAAAGATACACCCATCTGAATGCAGAGTTCCAAAGAATAGCAAGGAGAGATAAGAAAGTCTTCCTCAGTGATTGATGCAAAGAAAAAGAGGGAAACATTAAAACGGGAAAGACTAGAGATCTCTTCAAGAAAATGAGACATACCAAGGGAACATTTCATGCAATGATGGGCACAATAAAGGAAAGAAACACTATGGACTTAACAGAGGCAGAATATATTAAGAAGAGGTGGTGAGAATACACAGAAGAACTATAAAAAAAGATCTTCATGACCCAGATAACCACAATGGTGTGATCACTCATCTGGAGCCAGACATCCTGGAGTACAAAGTCAAGTAGTGGAGGTGATGGAATTCCAGTTGAGCTGGAATCAAATCCTAAAAGATGATGCTGTGAAAGTGCTGCACCCGCTATGTCAGCAAATTTGGAAAACTCAGCAGTGGCCACAGGACTGGAAAAGGTGAGCTTTGTTTTTTTTTTTTAATTTTTATTTTATTTTTGTACTTTACAATACTGTATTGGTTTTGCCCTATATTGACATGAATCTGCCTCAGGTGTACATGAATTCCCAACTCTGAGCCCCCCTCCCACCACTCGCCCCATATCATCTCTCTGGGTCATCCCAGTGTACCTACCCCAAGCATCCTGTATCCTGTATCGAACCTAGACAAGCTTTTCATTCTTACATGATAGTATCATTCCAATCCCAAAGAAATGCAATGCCCAAAGATGTCCAAACTACTGCACAATTGGACTCATCTCACACACTAGCAAAGTCATGCTCAAAATTCTCCAAGCAAGGCTTGAACAGTATGTGAAACAAAAATTTTCAGATGCTCAAGCTGCAATTAGAAAAGGCAAAGGAACCAGAGATCAAATTGCCAACATCTGTTGCATCATATAAAAGCAAGAGAGTTCCAGAAAAGCATCCACTTCTGCTTTACTGACTATGCAAAAACCTTTGACTGTGTGGACCATGACAAACTGTGGAAAACTCTTAAAGAGACAGGAATACCAAATCACCTTACCTGCCTCATGACAAATCTGTATGCATGTCAAGAAGCAAGAGTTAGAACCAGACACAGAACCCCAGACTGGTTCCAAATTGGGAAAGAAGTATATCAAGGCTGTACATTGTCACCCTGTTTATTTAACTTATATGCAGAGTACCTCATGCGAAATGTCAGGCTGGATGAAGCAAAAGCTGGATTCAAGACTGCCAGGAGAAATATTAATAACCTCAGATATGCAGATGACACCACCCTCATGGAAGAAAATGAAGAGGAACTAAAGATCCTCTTGATAAAAGTGAATGAGGAGAGTGATAAAGTTGGCTTAAAACTCAACATTCAAAAAACTAAGATCACAGCATCTAGTCCCATCACTTCATGGCAAATAGATGGGGAAACAATGGAAACAGTGACACTTTATTTCCTTGAGCTCCAAAATCACTGCAGATGGTGACTGTAGCCATGATATTAAAAGATGCTTGCTCCTTGGAAGAAAAGCCATGACCAACCTAGACAGCATATTAAAAAACAGAGACATTACTTTGGCAACAAAGATCTGTCTAATCAAATCTATGGTTTTTCCAGTAGTCATATATGGATGTGAGAGTTGGACCATAAAGAAAGCTGAGCATGGAAGAATTGATGTTTTTGAACTGCAGTGTTGGAGAAGACTCTTGAGAATCTCTTGGACTGCAAGGAGATCAAACCAGTCCATCCTCAATGAAATCAGTCCTGACTATTCAATGGAAGGACTGATGCTGGACCTGGAGTTCCAATCCTTTGGCCACCTGATGCAAAAAACTGACTCATTAGAAAAGCTGCAAAAGACTGAGGGCAGGATGAGAAGGGGATGACAGAGGATGAGATGGTTGGATGGCATCACCGGCTCAATGGACATGAGTTTGAGCAGGCCCTGGGAGTTGGTGATGGACAGGGAAGCCTGGTGTACTGCAGTTCATGGGGCCACAAAGAGTCAGACATGACTGAGGGACTGAATTGAACTGAGGAGCATTCTGTCCAAAAAGCACAGGGAAACAAAACACCTTGAGGGACAGCAATTTCAGTGCATCAAAAGTTGTGAAGTGTTGGGATTGTCAGACATAGAATACCACACAATTGTGCTTTATAAAATTGAAAGAACTAATATCAAGTTTAAGGCAAAAATATAATAAAATGACAAAAAACAACAAAAAGCAAAAAGTAATTACAAAATATATATGAAATGTAAATACATGGAGTTCTAGAAAATAAAATTAAAACAGACATTAAAAAGTCAATGAATGAGATTAAGATTAGAATACTTGAGGACAGAAATAGTAAATTCCAATTTGTATAACTTTTTTTAAAAAGCAATCCAGAGATCACTGCAAAAATACAAATATGTGGATATAAACAACAGATTTTAAAATATAAAGACCATGTCCAATTTATATTCCACTGCAGTTGCATAAAGGGAAAAAAGAAGAAATAAAGCAGAAATAATTTTAAAAGTAATGATAGAAATTTCCATAGAAGTTGAAAATCACCACAACAGATTCAAGAAGGTCAATGCTTTCCTAATAGGAATAAATTAAAATAAAAAAATTCATATCCAGTTATACCATAGTGACAGTGAAAAACACAGACAAAAAGCAAAAATAATAAAACAGCCAAACAGAAAAACACAGCCTAAAAGTAAGGGTATTTAGACTGATAGCTAACTTACTGATGGCAACAGAAAGAATAAGGTGAAATAACATCATCAATGTACTGAAAGAAAATATTCATCAACCTCAAACTAGATACCTTGCAAAAAAAATTACAAAGGCTATTCCTCAGGAAAAAGGGAAGTGATCCAATATAAAATATTTGAGTCACAAAAAGGAAAAAAAAAGAAAAAATGGTAAACATGTAAGCCTAATGAAAATTAATATTTTATAACATTATATGATTTTTAAAATACATGTATAAATTCATGTATGAGATTAAAAAAATAGTATATAAATCCAGAGGACTCATAACAAGGAACAAGCTTTTTTAAAAATTCTCATATCATTTGTGAGGCTAATGATACGGATTAGCTTTAGATCCTGATGAATATAAAAAGCAGCAAGGGTAAGAGAATATGTTTTCTTACTATTCCATAATGGTGTAAATCAGCCAAGATGCCAGCATTTTAGAGTAATTTGAAGGGAGTTACTAAAAATACTATTTAAAAGGGATGAGTATAACACATGGGAACCTAAAGGGAGATTTCTGCATCCTGGGCTGTTACCACCTCCACTCCCAGTGGGTTGAGGGAAGAATCCCCAAGGAGAAAAGCCTACAGAAAGGCTTGAGAGGAACTGTAAAAGTGAATAAGGTGACAAAGTCAGCCAGAGACAACCACACAAAGTAATAAATACGCTGAATGTTTTTCCTCTCCATCATCATTGTGCTGCCAGGGTCTGTCGTTAGCTGAGTCCTATCAGGTAACAGGTGGCCAAAAAATACATTGATGTAGTTCCTACATTTCAGTCTCCTGATGCAGAGACTGATGGAGAAGGCAAGAAAATGGACGTGAAGAGTAAACAGGTCTCTAGGATTCATATATGAATAAGTTTCACTGCTGCGTTTTTTGTGTGTTAAGAGACAATAGGAAAAATGGAGTGTTAAAATGTGGTGGATGCATAGCATGAAATTCTAGGCAGTAATTAGAAGGCAGACAAAATGTACAGAAGGTAAAAATGCAAATCTTAAAGTTTTCATGCTGAGTGAAAAAAGTACAAAGAAGATGACGATATCTAGCACAATAACATTTATCAAAGTGAAAAATACATGCATACAGAAACAATCTATAGTCAATAAGTCCACATGAAATCAAAAAGATTCTTATGAGGTAAATCATGATGAAAAAATAAGGAAAAAGGAATAAATATGAAAATATGTGCATGGTATAAGAGAAGATCCTTCACACAACCACTGGTAATAATGATAATGTGCCATGAACTGAGGATTATAATTAATTCAGTGAGAAAATATACCTGATTAATCCAAAAAGAACAAGAAAAGAGGAAAACATTATCTTGGAAATAAATATACCTTTGGCTGCAACAAATATAAGATTACATAAAATATTATTAACTGTAAAAGAAGGATACTAAATAATGAGGAAAATTTTAAAAGTTTTAATTCTCCAGAAAAATGTAAGGATTCTATCATAATAATGATTGAATAATATAGCTTCTGAATATACCTTAAAGTAAACATTAATAAAACAAGAAAACAAATTCATAATCACACTGATAGATTTTGACACATCTAATTATTGATTAAGCAGACCTAATAAGTCATTAGTAATATGAAAGACGTAAAACAAACATTTATAAATGATCTACACACACCAATGTAACAATGCACCCTAATATATCAGAACACATATTAGTCTCAAGTTTACAGAGTGTATTTCCCATTTTGGTAATAATGGCTCTCTTATTGTAGACCAACTCGGACAAAATATAAAGACTATTAGTCCAAATACATTTAAGACACACTAACACAGATGATTTAATGGGCAAATATCTTGGAGCTTCACTTATTCCCACTTCTATTCTCAACATGTTTTCTGATTTGCTAAAAGCACAACTTTCTGCAATCTTAAGGGGCTATGGAGGCAACAATTAGTGTAACTGGGCTCTCCATGGAGGAAAATTCCTCTAACAAACACTTCAGGCTTTCAGCTGGAACAAATGAAAGGCTACATGCTAGGAGGAGAATTGAACCAGAAATAGAGCAGATCTCATAAGACTGAGGCTCAGTCTAATTTGTTCCCTTCTAGGGGACAAGAAAGCATTCAGAAACTCATATTACCATGAAACCTTTTCATCCCCCATATTCAACATCACCAAAAAATTACCCAAAGCACCAGGACACAAGACCAAATGATCAAGTGCCAATATGAGAAGATAGAAAAACACTTTCAGGTCACCCAGATGTTAAAATTATCACAAAAACAAACACTTATTTTGTCTATTAAACAAAACAAAATAATAATTTGGAAAGTGTTATTTGATAACTGAAAACTATAGAAGAAGAATCAACTATGCATTCTTGAATGGCTATATACAAAATTGACATTAAGCAATATAGGAGGCAGGATGAAGACGTCAGAGTGGGAAGACTTTGAGCTCATCTCCCCCAGTGGAACACATCAAAACTGCAAACAAATGTAGAGCAACTCAATGATCTGAAGACTAACACAACAGCTCTTCTACAACCAAGACTCTAAAGATAGAACAATCCACAGTCTCATAAGAAAGGAGGAGAAGAAATCTAGTCATGACCCACACCTCTAGCACATGACCCAGAAGAGGAGGAGGATATTATGGGCTCAAGGACATCTCTAAGGAGCACGGGGTCCAAGTCCCATATGAGGCATGCCAGCCCTGGGGTGCAACACCAGGAAGAAAGCTCCCTTAGCTGTTTGAAAACAGAGCGGGGCTTACCACAGGGTGGTAAGAAACTGACATGAGCTCTGGAATAGTGCATGGATGCACTTGTCTGCTCCCTGTCCCAGTGCAGAGGCAGCAGACTGAAATCTGCCTGGTGCCCTGGCCAGCCTGCCAGGACCGCTGCTGCACACCACCCCAGCCAGGACCACGCTCCTGCCGCAGCCCCTCCTCTCTGGCATCACATGCACATACACTGAGGGCAGAGGCGAACCAACTCAGAAGTGCAACGTAACCCACCAGGCCCCAAAGACGACTCAAACCAAGGCAGGAATAGCCATCGCATTCACACACACACATGCACCAGGAAAAGCAGAGCCAGCTCAAAAGTGCAGCCCGAGGCCCTCAGGCCCCTGCCATGCCCTCAGTCAAGATGAAGACGCCTACTGCTCTGAAGCAAAGCTCAGTTTCCTCAGGACTCCTCCTCCAACCCCCACCCCACCTCCCAGGAGCCTAGAGACTGTCACTGAGCCTGGGAAAAGCCCAGGCACACACCTGGCCCTGGCTCTGGCCCCTTCTACTCCAGCTCTACCTCCCATCAAGGTGGCGGCTGCCAGAGCACCCTGGGAGATAATGTATCCCCTTCACTTCGGATCCAGTTCCCGAACCAAAGCCAGTGAGCACACAAAGACAGCATCGGGACTCTCCTACACAAGGAGACACCTTCAAGACTGGGATAGGTAACTGCTTTGCCTAATTTCATAGGGGTTTCTTAGGTGGCGCTACTGGTAAAGAACCCGTCTGCCAATGCAAGAGACATAAGAGACGTGGGTTCGATCCCTGGTTCGGGAAAACAAAATAAGCAGACAGGGGAGTATATTCCAAACAAACAGACAAACAAAAAAAAAACAAGATAAAACTCCAGAAAACAAAGCAAAAACCAACTAATGAAACAGAGATAAATAATTTACTGATAATGACCACAAAGCCACAGTAAGAAAAATGCTCACTGAACTCAGGAAAGAATAGAGAAGCACACCAAAAATGTCAATAAATAGCTATATTTTTAAAAGAACAAATCAGAGTTGAGGAATACAATAAAGAAAATTAAAAGTGCACTAGAAGGAGTTAACAGCAGGTTAACTGACACAAAAGAACACCTAAGCAATGTGGAAGAAAGAATCGTGAAAAAAATCACCAAATCAGAAAAAAAGAAAAAAGAAGTTTGAAGGAAGATAATTTAGATAATTTAAGGGACCTTGTAGACAACATCAAGGATCCTCAGTTGAGTTCAGTCGCTCAGTCGTGTTCGACTCTTTGCAACCACATGAAGCGTGGCACACCAGGCCTCCCTGTCCATCACAACTCCCAGAGTTCACTCAAACTCACGTCCATCGACTTGGTGATACCATCCAGCCATCTCACCCTTTGTCGTCCCCTTCTCCTCCTGCCCCCAATCCCTCCCAGCATCAGAGTCTTTTCCAATGAGTCAACTCTTCGCATGAGGTGGCCAAAGTACTGGAGTTTCAGCTTTAGCATCATTCCTTCCGAAGAAATCCCAGGACTGATATCAGATTGGGGCAGGAGGAGAAGAGGACAACAGAGGATGAGATGGCTGGATGGCATCAATGACTCGATGGACGTGAGTTTGAGTGAACTCTGGGAGTTGGTTATGGACAGGGAGGCCTGGGGTGCTGGGATTCATGGGTTCCCAAAGAGTCGGACACGACTGAGAGACTGAACTGAACTGAACTGAACTGAATGTCGAACTCTGCCATTTTATGTTGGAATACATTCTTAAATAAATGTGTTATGTTATACATCATTTTAATGTACATTTCTCACTTTATATTTTTTTGTTAATGACATTACTTGCTGGGCTTCCCTTGTGGCTCAGCTGGTAAAGAATCTTCCCGCAATGCAGGAGACCTGAGTTTGATCCCTGGCTTGGGACGATCCCCTGGAGAAGCGAAAGGCTACGCACTCCAGTATTCTGCCCTGGAGAATTCCATGGATTGTATAGTCCATGGGGTCACAAAGTCAAACACAACTGAGTGACTTTCACTTTCACTATATTATTTGCTATTTATTTTATATTTATATCAGACTATAGAAATGGGTAAAAAAAAGCAAATTTGAGCAGTTTTTTAATTTGAGTTAAAAATGGGTTGTATAGCAGTGGAGACAACTCAGAACATCAACGCATTCGGCCCAGGAATTGCTAATGAACATACAGTGTAGTGGTGGTCCAAGACACTTTGCAAAGGAGAGGACAGCCATGAAGATGAGGCGTGCAGCAGCTGGCCATCAGAAGTTGGTAATGACTGACTGAGACGAATCACCAAAGCCAATCTTACAACCCACACGAGAAGTTACCAAAGGAATCAACGTCAGCCATTCTATGGTTGTTTGGCATTTGAACCAAATTGGAAAGGTGAAAAAGCTCGATAAGCTGGTGTGTCATGAGCTGACTGAAAATCAAAAAAATTGTCATTTGAAGTGTTGTCTTCTCTCAGTCTATGCAGCAACAACAAACCATTTCTCAATCGGACTGTGACATGCAGTGAAAAGTGAATTTCATATGACAACCATGAGAACTACTCAGTGGTTAGACCTCAAAGAAGCTCCAAAATGCTTTTCAGGGCCAGACTTGCACCAAAAAAAGATCATGGTCACTGCTCGGTGGCCTGCTGTCCATCTGACCCACTACAGTTTTCTGAATCCCCGCTAAACCATTACATCTGAGAATATGTTCAGCAAATTGATAAGAAGCATTGAAAACTGCTTTCGGTCAACAGAAAGGGCCCAATTCTTCTCTAGGACAATGCCTAACTGCATGCTGCACAACCAACACTTTGAAAGTTGAACAAATTGGACTGGGAAGTTTTGCCTCATTTGCCAAATTCACTTGACCTCTAGCCAGCCGACCACCACTTCTTCGAGCATCTCGACAACTTTTTGCAGGAAATGGTGGAAAAATGTTTCCATAACCAGCAAGATGCAGGAAATGCTTTCCAAAACTTCACTGAATCCAAAGCACAGATTTTTATGCTACGGGAATAAACAAACTTATTTCTCATTGGCAAAAATATGCATTGATTGTAATGGTTCCTATTTTGGTTAATAAAGATATTTTGAGCCTAGTTATAATGATTTAAAATTCACAGTCCAAAATCACAATTACTTTTTCATCAACCTAATATTATTACTTACACTTTCTGATCTACCTGGGCATGTAATGTCCTCTGTTCGGTTCTGGCATTGGCTAATAATTTTTTTTTTTTTTTTTGCTAAATATCTCCTTGGGGATTAAATTGCCCCCATTGAGAACCACTGAAATGGACCCTCTAACTTTGCTATGTTCTTTTCTTCCAAAGTCAGAGTATGTGACAGATCATTTTTTACTCTTATTAGAACCTATTTTCAGTTTATTATAAGAGAGTAAGGTTTTGAAACATAATTTTGATAAAATGTCATCAAAATTTGGTAATATATTACTATTCTTATCTTCTTTTTAAGTTTTCTGCTTCTGATCGGACAACTAGAAACAAGTAGACAACCAGAAAGCTGCAGAGCAGCGTCACTACTAAGTGGTGAGAACTAAAGGAAGGAAACGGACCTAGTTCGGGGTGACATCTAGGAGCTTTTCTCCTTTTATGACTCTCCAGAGTCATAGAGTCACAGAATTTCACATCTGGTAATATCTAATAAACATTAATTTCCAAGACTTTGTTCTATTACAAAAGCCAAAAAAGATTAATTCATGAATTCAACAAATAGTTCTCAAGCTCAACTAAGAAGTTGGCACAAAGCCCCTGCCTTTAAGGACTGATGGTGAGAAATTGAGATCCTAATTTGGCCCCATTCACTTTAACTTGTGTTTCCTGAAGCCCATCTCAGAAAATGGAAACTACACCTTTCCAGTCACTAAAGCCAAAAACCCATGGAGTCATCTGCAAATCCTCTCCTTCACATATCCCAATTCAATACAGCTTCTTTTGACTCTCCTTTCAAAATATGAATACATTCAGACTTTGAATACTTCTAAGACTACCACTTCTATCCCTGGAATAATGTAGAGTCTCCTAATACATGTCTCCTTTCCTAATCATGCTTCCTAGTCTAGTCTCTTCATAACATCTAGAGTGAACCTGTTATAATTTGAAGTCAGGTCAAGTCATTTTATCTGATTTCAAACACTTGGTTCCCAATCTCACTGAGAAAACAAGTCAAAGCATTTTCAACAGACTAGAGTAAGGCCCTATATATCCAGCCCCTTTGTTGCTATAACTGACTTCCATTGTATAAGTGTTCCCATTATGGTCAATTTCAAGCTACCAGTGATTGTCACAGGTTATGAAGTTGTGAAGATTTGCCATAGCACATCATTACATAGTATTTTCATTATGCAAATACCATTGATGTAAACAATCTCAAGAGCGTGAAAGCGAAAGCTGAAAGTTTAGTCACTCAGTCATGTCCAACTTTTTGTGAGCCCATGGACTGTAGCCTACCAGACTCCTCTGTCCATGGGATTTTCCAGGCAAGAATACTGGAGTGGGTCGCCATTTCCTTCTTCAGAGGATCTTCCTGACCAGGGATCCAACCTGGGTCTCCCACATTGTAAGCAGACGCTTACCGTCTGAGCCAGCAAGAGCATAGATAAGACTAAAAGTCATTAAGAAATGATAAATTTTGAGTATTTATTACCTTTGTTTTTAATATAACTTATTTACTTAACAGTGGCTATCTGAGGAGGCCTTACAAATAGCTGAGAAGTGAAAAGCAAAGGAGAAAAGGAAAGATATAAGCATCTGAATGCAGAGTTCCAAAGAATAGCAAGGAGAAATAAGAAAGCCTTCCTCAGCGATCAACGCAAATAGAGGAAAACAACTGAATGGGAAAGACTAGAGATCTCTTCAAGAAAATTAGAGATACCAAGGGAACATTTTATGCAAAGATGGGGTCAATAAAAGACAGAAATGGTATGGACCTAACAGAAGCAGAAGATATTATGAAGAGGTAGCAAGAATACACAGAACTATACAAAAAAGATCTTCACGACCCAGAAAATCATGATGATGTGATCACTCACCTAGAGCCAGACATCCTGGAATGTGAAGTCAAATGGGCCTTAGAAAGCATTACTATGAACAAAGCTAGTGGAGGTGATGGCATTCCAGTGGAGCTATTTCAAATCCTGAAAGATGATGCTGTGAAAGTGCTGCACTCAATATGCCAGCAAATTTGGACAACTCAGCAGTGGCCACAGAACTGGAAAAGTCAGTTTTCATTCCAATCCCAAAGAAAGGCAATGCCAAAGAATGCTCAAACTACCACACAATTGCACTCATCTCACATGCTAGTAAAGGAATGCTCAAAATTCTCCAAGCCAGGCTTCAGCAATACGTGAACCGTGAACTTCCTGATGTTCAGGCTGGTTTTAGAAAAGGCAGAGGAACCAGAGATCAAATTGCCAACATCCGTTGGATCATGGAAAAAGCAAGAGAGTTCCAGAAAAGCATCTATTTCTGCTTTATTGACTATGCCAAAGCCTTTAACTGTGTGAATCACAATAAACTGTGGAAAATTCTGAGAGAGATGGGAATACCAGACCACCTGACCTGTCTCTTGAGAAATCTGTATGCAGGTCAGGAGCAACAGTTAGAACTGGACATGGAANATGAGTAAATACCTTTCTTAACAGAGTTCAAAACACAAGAAGTGAGGAATATCTGAAAAAAGATGAGCAAAAACACTGATTTCAGGGGAAAAAAGTCAAATTATACACAAAAATTATATGCAGTGTCCTGCCATCTTTTTCCTACTCAGACCCACAGTTCTCACAGAAGAAACTTTCTGAGGCATCTGTCCAGTCATGGATACTGACTCCTCTATGGTATCTATTCCTCATTTCTCTCCAGTGGGGTTGGGGACTCCCTTACTCCATGACTAGACTATTTCTAATTGACCATAGATAGACCCCTGATTCAAAGTGGGACAATCAGTCTCAGGGAAACTTGAGTTGGGGCTGATGAGCACATGACTTTAAAATTCTGAGATAATGGAGTAGCAGCCTTCATCCCGTCATTGGAACTAAGGTCTTCAGAGAGAAAAGCAGAAGCAGAAGTGCAGAAAGGAGTCAAGAGAAAACTACAGAGAGCCTTTACAGTGTCTGAGGTCTTTTCTCCAGGTCTAGCTGCACTCCTGATAAAATAAGTAATGAAATATTCTTAAAGCCTGATAAATTTTTTACAGTTTACTTAAACAAAATTTTTTTCTATTATTTGCAGTCAGAACCCTAAAAATACAACTCTTCTGAGATTATGGAGTAGCAGCCTTCATCCCGTCATTGGAACTAAGGTCTTCAGAGAGAAAAGCAGAAGCAGAAGTGCAGAAAGGAGTCAGAGAAAACTACAGAGAGCCTTTACAGTGTCTGAGGTCTTTTCTCCAGGTCTAGCTGCACTCCTGATAAAATAAGTAATGAAATATTCTTAAAGCCTGATAAATTTTTTACAGTTTACTTAAACAAAATTTTTTTCTATTATTTGCAGTCAGAACCCTAAAAATACAACTCCCAATCTACAAGCAGTTTTTCACAACTTCTAAAAATGTAATCTTAATGAATGGATTACATCTTCTAGTAAGAGTAACAGTCTCAATGGCTTCCTCAAAAACATAGATATAATAATTCAGTTTTAAGTATTTTATAGGAGAACCATTCAAAATAAATATCTGATTGCAGAATCTGACTATAAATTGAGATATTTTAATCAATTACCCTTACAATGCTCTTCAAATTATCCTCACGCCCTTCCTCATCAGACTAGTCCTAACACAGTATATGTTTCCCGAGTCTAGGATCAAAAAATACATACTTCTTAATGCAAACAGAAAACCTGAAAAGTATAAATTTTACTATCATAATTTATCTCTTTTTAATTAGAAAAACAGGGAGAGACAGTGTTTTGGTTTTCAAAATATGGTCTCTTTGGATTAATCTTTCCCAAACTATGTTTTAAATCACAAAATATTCTTGTTAAAATAAATTATTCAAATTAAACAAATAATCTCATTTTTTACCATGGAAGGAAGTATATAAAGTACACAGTAATGTCAGTAGTTAGTAACATGTTTCTATAAATGTATAGACTAGCTCACTTTTCACTATTTGCTATGCAAATAGAAAAAAATGTTTAGTTTCAAAAAGGAAAGAGATAAACAGTTATTTCAGAAATAAATCATTTAATCCTTTGGCTAAAAACCATAAACATAGGATAAATACGTGGTCTGAATCAAAATTTCCTGAAATTCAGGAGGCTAAACTGAATTAACATTATATTTTGCCTCAGGAGTTGTAGGTGCCTGCCATGGGAAATATATAGATGTATAGCTATATATCTTCTGGACTGTGATATAAAATTTGAGAAATAAGACATTGTTTACTGCCTCAACATTTACAGAGTGGGAAATTTTATCATCAACTTTTTCAGAAATGCTGATGCTTATCTGGGTTTAGTTTATTCTAAAATAACTGAAATTAGAGGCTAATTATACTTTTATACTATCTCATATTAAATCAAATGATGTTTTTATTCTTCTTCTTTTATGCTTTTATCATATTAAATTGAGTGCATATAACATTAGAAAAATATTTTAAATAGAACTTTTTCTACAGAAATTCTACTCAAATAATAAAGATTTTCATTATAAAAATATTAGAATTTTTCTGCATATTCTAAAATTCTGTGAGTGATCTTTTTTCATTCAGATACTGGAATATTTACAGTAAGGCAGATCTTGATTGTCTAGTGTCTAATTTTAAGTAGAAATTAATTCCTTATTGTTATAAAGAAGTTTTAAAATGACATCTCACTGTAAAAGTAGAATTTCTAATTTATAAGCTCATTTTTATAATCACACTTTGGAGAAAATTGTGGACACATTAAACTGCTTACATAAGCTTTTTAAAGAAGTAACTACAAAATGAAAAGTAAAATTTGCAGTGCCATTTGGCTGGCTAATTTATTTAAAATACGATAACTGTAAAACCAGGTAGAAGGTCATAATTATAATTTTTCTCAGTGAAATCTGCAATAGATCTCTCTGCATTTAGAGAATTCAGCATTTTTGTCCATTCTTATAAAGTTAAAAAAAAAGTAACCAAACAAGACAAACTGCAATTGCTATTCCTTAATAAGACAGTGTGTAAGACACAAGTATAGTGATAAGTCTTACCATTTCAAAGAGGAGAGGGAATAATTCCTTTTTCACACTAAACATCCAGAAGAGTGGTCCTATTAATTCAAGGTCTCTTACCCTTCCAAAGGAAATCATCTAAAATTTTATGCGGCCGTTTAAATGATTGCTGGGAAATTTATATGGTAGTCATGGGAACAAGTAAAGAAGTCAAGGCAACGTTGATCATTTTAATAGTGTGCAAGTGATCCTCCAATTTGTAAATACCTTGGACCACTCTTCTAGGTCATGAGTGATCTGAAAAGGCATTTATGTGAAATTAATGAAATAAAATACAAGCTCATTAATAGCCAGAATGCCCTAAAATGTTTTAATTAGTTGGGTTTATTGTAAATACTTTGAGCTTTTGAAACAGCAAAAAACACATCCTCTGTGGCGTTATGCAGACCTTTTAAAAAGGCATGTTTTATCTTTCATGATTGAAAATGAATTCATTTGTTCTTTTAACTTTCTGAGTATTTTCCCTGAGTAGCACTTTCTTACAAAATACACTTCTCTGGTTTCATCAGTGTTTCTCTCCATATAACTAGCAAAGATATAAATGTGATGCTCCTATGTATCTTGACAGCAGGTCATTCGTGGCAGGCACAGATGTTTGGGGCCAACCTCACACCTGAACCAGACCCTCAGACCCCCAATCCTGGCATGAAAATGAGGCAGGAGATAAGAGAACTGACCGAGCTTTGAATGGTGGAAAGAGACTCAGCTTCTAGACAAAGCACATTGATGATAAGTAAGTAAGTAAGGAAAGTCACTCAGTCATGTCCGACTCTTTGTGACCCCATGGACTGCAGCCCACCAGGCTCCTCAGTCCATGAGATTCTCCAAGCAAGAATACTGGAGTGGGTTGCCATTTTCTTCTCCAGGGGATCTTCCTGACCCAGGGATTGAACCCAGGTCTCCCGCATTGGAGGCAGACGCTTTAACCTCTGAGATGATAACTGGCAATAAATACTATTAAACAGTGAGAGTTCTCGAAACCAACTTGAGTAAAGGGTAATCCTACATGAAGTGGCAGCTAGTGGTAAAGAACCCGTCTGCCACTGCAGGAAATGTAAGAGACACAAGTTTGATCCCTGGGTCCAGAAGATCCCCTGGAGCGGGGCACGGCAACTCAGTCCAGTATTCTTGCCTGGAGAATCCCCATGGACAGAGGAGCCTGGTGGGCTACAGTCCATGGGGTCGCACAGAAGTCGCGCATGACTGAAGTGACTAGCATGCACACAATCCTACATGCAAGATGTTCTGGGATTCCTGAAAAAAGTAAAGGAGAAAAGGAGCTAGGCATCTCCAGAATTCAAAACAAAGAAAGCAGAAAGAATGAAGTCTAAGAGCAAGAAACTGGATGTTAGCTTCCACTCCAGGGTTCAGGGAGTAACCTCTGAAGGGAGATGAAGGCCCCAGTCAAAGAGGGATGGGAGGGTGAAACATATTATACAAGGGCACTAAGAGTCATGGGAAGAAAGCAGAACCCTAGGTATAAGAATGAGAAACTGGGTCATTGTACAGAAAAGTTGATCTGCTATTTATGATTAATTTATGATAACTACAATAAAAATCTAGGAAGAACATCACATGAAGTGATCTCTTTTGGCACTAAAACATTCTGAGCCTGAGTCTGCAGGTGTAAAGAAGGCTACAGGTGGACGAGAGGGCAGCACTGGATACTAACATGCAAAGGTCCCCTTGCAGCTGCTTTATCTTTAAAACCTGAGCCTAATACTTTACAGATACCACTCTGGTTTATAGGGAAGATTAAAGAGGTATGTGTAATTAAGGCCCCTCACCCAAAGTAATGGAGAAGGCAATGGCACCCCACTCCAGTACTCTTGCCTGGAAAATCCCATGGATGGAGGAGCCTGGAAGGCTGCAGTCCTTGGGGTCACTGAGGGTCAGACATGACTGAGCAACTTCACTTTCACTTTTCACTTTCATGCATTGGAGAAGGAAATGGCAACCCACTCCAGTATTCTTGTCTGGAGAATCCCACGGATGGGGGAGCCTGGTAGGCTGCTGTCTATGGGGTCACACAGAGTCGGACACGACTGAAGTGACTTAGCAACCAAAGTAAGGCCATAATAATGTTAATTCAACTCTCCTTTTATGTAATCCAGAACTTCCAGACTTCTCCCATACCTGCAGCCCTAAACTCTGATTTCTATTTATACCCTGGGCTTCCCAGGTGGCTCAGTGGTAAAGAATCCACCTGCCAATGCAGGAGACATGAGTTTGATCTTGCATCAGGAAGATCCCCTGGAGGAGGAAATGGCAACCCACTCCAATATTCTTGCCTGGGAAGTCCCATGGACACAGGAGCCTGGTGGGCTACTGCCACAAGAGTCTGGCACAACTTAGTGATGCAACAACATTTATACCATATTCTATGCAACCTGCACCCCAGCCAAGCCAGGATCACTTCCGGTGGGAAGAGGAGTAACTATATCTACGTCTATTATAAATATATAAGCATGCTTATAGAACAAACATTTCTACCCTTTGGAGATGTATCAAGGCACAAAGACCTGGAACCCAGTATGCTTTCCTTCTCTACAACTCTCATCAGTCTGGCCAAGGGAAGCCTGAGTAGTGCAGAGGCCTCATGATGTAGAATGCTCACTGTCCACATTGCAGCTCTTCCTTATCTCCTTCCTAGAAAGAGCTGACTATGGAGGAAGCATCCCAACCACCTCTGATCTGTGTGGCCAAGCCAGGTAGTAGCTACGGATTCAGCATCTCTGAGCCATTTAGAAAGAACAGCTAGCCATAGGGTAAAGATCAGTAGACCTTTCGGGGTTTGCAGCAAGGCTTTTGGGAATCTGCCAGAGGTCCAGCTTGATGTTGGCTGCCAAAGACAACTCTATGTCTTGAAAACATAGTTTCTATGAAGTGGTATTGAGTGGGACAGAAGTATCTTTTCTTAATGGCTAATGGCAACATCTTCAAGCTCTATTTTAGGAGCAGACTCCCTGATCTAACCTAGATTTCAGATTCCCAGGAATCTGTTTATAGCTGCAGCTCAGAGAATGCCCCCATCCATCCACTCCAACCCAAAGGACATGTCAATTCCAATGAACAAAAAAAAAAGCCTACATGTTTAAGGAAAAGAAAAATGGAGGCAAGGCTTCTCTGTTTCTCAACAATTCTCTGTGGAAGATACAACAACAGAAAGCCAAGCCGTAATATTTCCCACTAATTCCAGTCAAGAGATGGAGTCTATTTCCCCGCCATTTGACTTGCTCATGAGACTTGTGAGGATCTGTGAGGCCAGAACAGACAGGATTCAAGCGGAGGAATGAACAGGGCTTGCATTGCGGGGTTGGCTCTTCCTTTGCAGCTGGGAACTCCTTTGTCGCCATGTCAACTGGCCCAAACTGACTTCCTCCAGGATGATATACCAAGTAAGGAAACGCCCTGCTGTACCAGCTAAGGGCACAGATATGAGTGTGGCTTTCTAGATGGCCCAGCTTCAACCAAGCTGGCCGGATCAAAGCCACTCTGCTGACTCACAGAACTTCCAGCCAACAAATGCTGCTGTTTTAAGCCACTCATGTTTGAGGTGGTTTGTTATGCAACAAAAGCAAGCCGAAATATTCCTTAGCTCCCAAAGCATAGAACTGCAAAATGAAATAATGTTTAATGAGTTAATTAAGTGGATAAGGTCCTTCAGAGCAGCATGGCTTAATATTTTATAATTTTCTCAGGGAAAAAACATAGGATAAATTCACTTTGTCCTAATGATAAGGTCCTTAAGAGCAGCACCATTTAATATTTTATCATTTCTCAGGGAAAATAATGTAGGATAAATTCATTTTGTTCTAATAAGTAAATCAGATCAAGGATTACACAGCACATAACTACCTGCCAATATAGTATTTCCATATGTACATTTCACAGTCACTTTCTTTGATGTTCATTAGTATATTGTTCAGTTACACAGGGATGAATTGGGGGAGGGGCTACTTGTTTTTTCAAACTACTTCTCTTGGGAAATATTACCTAGAAGAATTATATTTTCCTTGAAATAGGAAAAGGCATTTACTTACTGGATTTTGCTCCTATTTCCTCAGACACAATCATGTAGGTTATGCTGTGGGCAACTCTGAATTTGTGCTGGCACAGGTTTTATTGTGTTTTTCATTAATAACAGGGGGCAGTAGCTCAGAGAAGACATATGGTTCTCTCCTTCTGAGCAGGAAGAAGAATCAGAGTAGCCTGGACAGTGTGTCTGGCAGTCAGTTATGCAGTTGGATTTTATTATTTAAAATTAGAACATAGGGCCGTGTTCACAGGATGCGAGCTATATTCATTATGGTTCATTTTACCTACACGAGGGTTTCTGACCACACCCCCTGACTTTACTGTCATGAAATTGTGTGAGCTTGGCATTCCAAACTGCCTGACTCTCTAAGATGCTATAAAAACTTACCAGCCACATGGCAGTAGGCTCACTTCCCTTTATATTATTCAACAGAAATGGACCAAAATTAGAAAATTGAGACATTTGTGGGTTTTTTTCCCCTAGAACAGTGATTTATTTAGAACTGTAATCTGAAGACATTCACTTTCAAAATGCTGAGGAAACTGCAAAAAAATTATCACACACAAATTTGGAAGCATCCACATCAATAAAAGTGTCCCTTTCTAGTTATTGACCTAAAATCAAGTAATGATCAATAGTGTATCAGTTTCTTCCAACACAACCTTCTTTTGAATTATTAATTCATTAAAGAAATCATTTAAACTGATAAGGTCCACAAAATTCATGATCTTGAATTTTCAAGGAGAAAATATGCATGATAGTTTTAAGAAAGTTTTAATCTGGTGACAAACAGATGTCACTTTAAGCAAAAATATTACTTAAAAGCAAATCAATAAGAATCAACTTAAATGAATGGGACACATGTTTTAAGTTGACTATATTTTTATATATGATAGGCATACATACAATAACAATTTCTAGTATCTTTTGGCAACACTACTCATTTTCAAAATGAAGAACTTCTTTTGGTGGGGGAGGGAAGAATCGCTTTGTTTTTCAAGCTATTTCTCTTGAAAAATACCATCTAAGATAAGCCCCCTCTTCTCCTGGAAATAGGGGGAAATAGCTAACAACGTTGCTTCTATTTCCAAAGACCCAAAAATCAAACGACATCTGAGGCAAAGACAAAGACTTTTCACAAGTCCACACAAATATTCACTATGAACTGTAAATGTTCTTTCCCACAATTTAGAAAAGTAAATTTGTACTTTTGAATTCATTTTCTCAGTCTTGCCTTAATTTTTTATCTTCTTTCAATTGATTTATAGTTGATTATTAACAGTAAGTTAGTCTTAGTCATAAAACATAGTGATCCAATAGTCAAAAATGATACAAACGAATCCTCACAAGTCCAGTAAGCATCTGCCAACGTACAAAATTATTGCACTATTATTGACTGTATTCTTTATCCTATCTGTCTTCTTTATACTTATTTTATTACTGGAAGTTTGTATCTCTTAATCTTCTTCACCTATGTCCCAAACAATTCACACTCCTGCCCTCTGGCAACCACCAGTTTTCTCTCTGTATATATAAGTCTACCACTGATTTTTAGTCAAAAATGATACAAACGAATCCTCACAAGTCCAGTAAGCATCTGCCAACGTACAAAATTATTGCACTATTATTGACTGTATTCTTTATCCTATCTGTCTTCTTTATACTTATTTTATTACTGGAAGTTTGTATCTCTTAATCTTCTTCACCTATGTCCCAAACAATTCACACTCCTGCCCTCTGGCAACCACCAGTTTTCTCTCTGTATATATAAGTCTACCACTGATTTCTTTTATTTATTTGTTTTGTTTTACTCATTTATTTTACAATACTGTATTGGTTTTGCCATATTTATTTGTTTTAAAGGATTGCATATTATGATAGTACTACTGAATTATTTTTTATTTTTATCTGATGCAATTACTGTATTGTAGTTACATGGAGGAATATACCATTTCTAGAACATACATGCCATAGTATTTAGGGGTGAAATGTTATGATAGTTGCAATTTATTTTCAAACAGTTTGGCAAAATTAACATTGTGTGTATGAGAGAGAGAGAGAGACAGATATGGAAAATGAGAAAACAAATGTAGAAAAATGTTAACAATTGGTGATTCTAAGTGATGGCTAGATGCAAAGGTACATTAGTTATTGTACTAATTTCCAGTTTTCATATAGATTTGAAGTTTTTCAAAATAAGCTGTTGGAAAAATGAGAGTAGAGAAGTTCAATCAGGAAACAGCAAGTGCAAACAAATGTATTTGTGGAATTTTGCTATGGGATAGGAGAGAATTAGGACAGTAAACAGAAGGGATGGGAATTACTAAACCTTTTTACTTGAAATTTAAAGAAAATTATTCAGGATATTTATACATCAATCTTTAATCTTGATGTAGAAATCGTGCAAGATTTCTACCTTTGTTGTAACCTTTATTTTAACATGTTCCCATAATTTTTTTTTCCTTTTATTTAAAAATGTCCTATTACAATAATCAAGACAGTGTGGTACTGGCAACAGAATAGAAAAATAGATCAATACACACAATAAAGAGCCAAGAAATAGACCCATATAATCAACTGATGTTTGACAAAAGAGCAAGGGTGATACAGTGAAAAAATTACAATCTTTTCCACACACGGTACTGGAACAACTAGACAGTCACATTCCAAAAACAAAAAATAGACACAGACCCTACAGCCATCACAGAAATTAACCCAAACTGGTTCGTAGACCTAAATGAAAACACAAAACTAAAACCTTCAAAGACAACAGGAGCAAGTGTAGATGATCTTCAGCGTGGTGATGACTTTTCAGATACAACACCCAAAGTATAATTCATGGAAGAAATAACTGATAAACTGGACATTAAAAGTTTCTGCTCTGTGAAAGATGATGCCAAGAGAACAAAAAGACAGACCACAGACTAGCAGAACGTATTTGCAAAAGACATACCTGATAAAGGACTGTTATCCAAAATACACAAAAATCAGAATAGACACCTTAACAAAGAAAATATACAGAAGGCCATTAACCTGATGAAAGCATGCTCCACATCAGATGTCACCAGGGCAATAGAAATTAAAATGTATGATACCACTACACAACTAAAAGGGTAGCCAACATCCAGAACAGTGACAACACCAAATGCCAGCAAGAATGTGCAGCAAGAGAAACTCTCATTCCTTGCTGATGGGAAAGCAAATATAGAGCCAGTTGGAAAGATAATTTGGCAGTTTCTTCCAAAACAAAATTACTCTTACCATAAGATACAGCAATCACATTCCTTTGGTATTTACCGAAAGGAGTTGAAAACTCTGGTCCATAACAAAACCTGCACACAGATGTTTACAGCAGCTTTTTCATGATTGCCAAAAACCAACATGTCATTCAGTAGGCAAATGGATAACTGAACTGTGGTATATCCAAACAATGGAATACGCAATTCAGTTCAGTCACTCAGCTGTGTCTGACTCTTTGCAATCCCATGAACCACAGCACACCAGGCCTCCCTGTCCATCACCAGCTCCCACAGTCCACCCAAACCCATGTCCTTTGTGTCAGTGATGCCATCCAACCATCTCATCCTCTGTCATCCCCTTCTCCTCCTGCCCCCAATCCCTCCCAGCATGAGGGACTTTTCCAATGAATCAGCTTTCTGCATTAGTTGGCAAAGTATTGGAGTTTCAGCTTCAACATCAGTCCTTCCAATGAACACCCAGGACTGGTCTCCTTTAGGATGGACTGGTTGGATCTGGCAGTCCATGGGACTTTCAAGAGTCTTCTCCAACACCACAGTTCAAAAGCATCAATTCTTCATTGCTCAGCTTTCTTTATAGTCCAACTCTCACATCCATACATGACTACTGGAAAAACCATAGCCTTGACTAGACAGACCTTTGTTGACAAAGTAATGTCTCTGCTTTTTAATATGCTATCTAGGTTGGTCATAACTTTCCTTCCAAGGAGCAAGTATCTTTTAATTTTACGGCTGCAATCACCATCCGCAGTGATTTTGGAGACCCCAAAATAAAGTCAGCCACTGTTTCCCCATCTATTTGCCATGAAGTGATGGGGCCAGATGCCATGATCTTAGTTTTCTAAATGTTGAGCTTTAAGCCAACTTTTTCACTCTCTTCTTTCATGTTCATCATGAGGCTCTTTAGTTCTTATTCAATTTCTGCCATAAGGGTGGTATCATCTGCATATCTGAGGTTTTTGATATTTATCCCAGCAATCTTGATTACAGCTTGTGCTTTCTCCAGCCCAGCATTTCTCATGATGTACTCTGCATAGAAGTTAAATAAGCAGGGTGACAATAGATAGTCTTGACATGCTCCTTTTCCTATTTGGAACCAGTCTGTTGTTCCATGTCCAGTTCTAACTCTTGCTTCCTGACCTGCATACAGGTTTCTCAAGACGTAGGTCAGGTGGTCTGGTATTCCCATCTCTTTCAGAATTTTCCACAGTTGATTGTGATCCACACAATCAAAGGCTTTGGCCTAGTCAATAAAGCAAAATAGATGTTTTTCTGGAACTCTCTTGCCTTTTCAATGATCCAGTGGATGTTGGCAATTTGTCTCTGGTTCCTACGCCTTTTCTAAAACCAGCTTGAACAGTGCCAAAAAGAAGTGAGCTATCAAACCACAAAAACACAAGGAGAAAACTTCAGTGAACTTTCTGTTCAGTAAGTTGTGTCCGACTCTTTGCAACCCCATGGACTGCAGCGTGTCACGTTTCCCTGTCCTTCACTATCTCCCAAGATTAGCTCAAATTTGTGTCTGTTACTAAGTGAAATAAGGCCACACACTGTATGACTCCAAGTATAGTGAAATTCCAGAAAAGGCAAAACTATGGAGACAGTAAAAACATCAGTGGTTACCAGGGGCAAGGGGGGAGGAGGAATGAATACGTGGAACACAGAGGATTTTTATGATAATGAAACTATTGTATCTGATAATAGCAATGGTGGATGCATGTCATTACACACTTGTCAAAACCCACAGGATATATGTAACACCAAGAGTGAATTCTAATGTAAAGTATGATAATGATGTGTCAGTGTGGCTTCATTCATTGCAACAAATGTGCCCCTCTTGGTGCTAGATGTTCACAGTGGGAGAGCTTCTGAGTGTGTGGAGGGTAGGGTGGTATATGGGAACTCTGTCTGTATTTTGTGTTCTAGAGTGAATTCTAATGTAAAGTATGATAATGATGTGTCAGTGTGGCTTCATTCATTGCAACAAATGTGCCCCTCTTGGTGCTAGATGTTCACAGTGGGAGAGCTTCTGAGTGTGTGGAGGGTAGGGTGGTATATGGGAACTCTGTCTGTATTTTGTGTTCAAGTTGGTTGTGACAGTCAAACTGCTCCAAAAATAAAGTCCATTTAAAAGACAAAAATAAATCCAAAATTAGGGCAGGTGTTAGTTTGAGGAATGAAAGAAGAAATAGTTTTAATAACCAGTAGATTCTCTAATGCCACATGCATTATTTTAATAAAATATTATTTCATAAATTTCCATAGAGTCTTAGGTATCTTTTAATCCTCATCAAAAAATTCTTAATTTTTTAATAAACATGATTTTACTAAGTCATATTCACTAAAATCATATTGATGATTCTTGTTTTCTTATAGTATTTTTGTTTAAGCTCTGAGATACTGTTAAAACCTAACAGAAACAGAAGATATTAAGAAGAGGTGGCAAGAATACACAGAAGAACTATACAAAAAAGATCTTCAAGACCTGGATAATCACGATGGTGTGATCACTCACCTAGAGCCAGACATCCTGGAATGTGAAGTCAAGTAGGCCTTAGAAAGCATCACTATGAACAAAGCTAGTGGAGGTGATGGAATTCCAGTTGAGCTATTTCAAATCCTGAAAGATGATGTTGTGAAAGTGCTGCACTCAATTTGCCAGCAAATTTGGAAAACTCAGCAGTGGCCACAGGACTGGAAAAGGTCAGTTTTCATTCCAATTCCTAAGAAAGGCAATGTCAAAGAATGCTCAAACTATCACACAATTGCACTCATCTCACACACTAGTAAAGTAATGCTCAAAATTCTCCAAGCCAGGCTTCAGCAGTACGTGAACCATGAACTTCCTGATGTTCAAGCTGGTTTTAGATGACGCTGGAGCCGATTATACAGAGTGAAGTAAGCCAGAAAGAAAAACATCAGTACAGTATACTTACACATATATATGGAATTTAGAATGATGTTAATGATAAACCTGTACGCAAGACAGCAAAAGAGACACAGTTGTATAGAATGGCCTTTTGGACTCTGTGGGAGAGGGAGAGGGTGGGATGGGTTGGCAGAGTGGCAATGTAACATGTGTGATATCAGAAGCAAAACGAACTGCCAATCCAGGTTTGATGCAGGATGCAGGATGCTTGGGACTGATGCACGGGGATAATCCAGAGAGAGGGTGTGGGGCGGGAGGGTGGAGGTGGGGGTCGGGATTGGGAGTTCATGTACACTCATGGCTAATTCATG
>SJXQ01008951.1:223588-289513 GCA_006408695.1 Aepyceros melampus | reverse complement strand
GAACTCCCTGATGTTCAAGCTGGTTTTAGAAAAGGCAGAGGAACCAGAGATCAAATTGCCAACATCCGCTGGATCATGGAAAAAGCAAGAGAGTTCCAGAAAAACATCTATTTTGCTTTATTGACTAGGCCATAGCCTTTGATTGTGTGGATCACAATCAACTGTGGAAAATTCTGAAAGAGATGGGAATACCAGACCACCTGACCTGCCTCTTGAGAAACTGATATGCAGGTCAGGAAGCAAGAGTTAGAACTGGACATGGAACAACAGACTGGTTCCAAATAGGAAAAGGAGCATGTCAAGACTATCTATTGTCACCCTGCTTATTTAACTTCTATGCAGAGTACATAATGAGAAACGCTGGGCTGGAGGAAGCACAAGCTGGAATCAAGATTGCCAGGAGAAATATCAATAACCTCAGATATGCAGATGATACCACCCTTATGGCAGAAAATGAAGAACTAAAGAGCCTCTTAATGAACATGAAAGAAGAGAGTGAAAAAGTTGGCTTAAAGCTCAACATTTAGAAAACTAAGATCATGGTATCCAGTCCCATCACTTCATGGCAAATAGATGGGGAAACAGTGGAAACAGTGGCTAACTTTATTTGGGGGGGGCTTCAAAATCACTGCAGATGATGATTGCAGCCATGAAATGAAAAGACGCTTATTCCTTGGAAGGAAGGTTATGACCAACCTAGATAGCATATTAAAAAGCAGAGACATTACTTTGTCAACAAAGGTCCATCTAGTCAAGGCTATGGTTTTTCCAGTGGTCATGTATGAGTGTGAGAGTAGGACTATAAAGAAGCTGAGCGCAGAATTGATGCTTTTGAACAGTGATGTTGGAGAAGACTCTTGAGAGTCCCTTGGACTGCAAGAAGATCCAACCAGTCCATCCTAAAGGAAATCATTCCTGGGTGTTCATTGGAGGGACTGATGTTGAAGCTGAAACTCCAATACTTTGGCCACCTGAGGTGAAGAGCTGACTCATTTGAAAAGACCCTGATGTTAGGAAAGATTGAAGGCAGGAGGAGAAGGGGACGACAGAGGATGAGATGGTTAGATGGCATCACTGACTCAATGCACATGAGTTTGGGTAAACTCTGGGAGTTGGTGATGGACAGGGAGGCCTGGCATGCTGCGGTTCATGGGGTTGCAAAGAGTCGGACACGACTGAGCAACTGAACTGTTAAAACTCTATTGGAAAATTTTTGATATCTTTTTATCTGTGTAAATTTCTAGGATTAGGGTCCTTGTTGTTATCTTATTGAACCTCTTCATTATTGGCTAAAAGAAAGAATAAACACATTCTCAGTATTCACCAACACAATAAGCATATAATGCTTTTTTAATGAGCCAAATATTTGCAATATAACCTTGTGGTTGTAGGAGCAGTAAACAGATTTGAGAAAAACTGCAGGAGACCAAATTACATGAATTAGTATATAAACACTTGAACACACAGAAATTTACTATGCACAGAATGTATGAGTGAAAAGCCTGATTCAGACTCATGAATGATGATGCAGTCATGATGAATGATGAAACCTGTCAAGGTCACAATCACAGTAAAGGCAGCTTTCTAGTAATCTCTGGTACCTCCAGCCCCTTTGCTAAATTCATCTTGTATATTCTCAATGATTTTGCATTGTTTTATAGCATTTGTGTTTCTCTGAAAAGGCTTTTTGAGAAAGGTCTTGGCCCTACCTGAAGGTATTCCTGTCATAGACTTCCAAGGATAAGAAACACTAGTTCAGCTCTTTAATTATTTCATCAAATGTCAGTTCAGTTCAGTCGCTCAGTCATGTTCGACTCTTTGTGACCCCATGAATTGCAACACACCAGGCCTCCCTGTCTATCACCAACTCCCGGAGTTCACTCAGACTCACGTCCATCTAGTCAGTGATGCCATCCAGCCATCTCATCCTCTGTCATCCCTTTCTCCTCCTGCCTCCAATCCCTCCCAACATCAGAGTCTTTTCCAATGAGTCAACTCTTCGCATGAGGTGGCCAAAGTACTGGAGCTTCAGCTTTAGCATCAATCCTTCCAAAGAAATCCCAGGGCTGATCTCCTTCAGAATGGACTGGTTGGATCTCCTTGCAGTCCAAGGGACTCTCAAGAGTCTTCTCCAATACCACAGTTCAAAAGCATCAATTCTTCTGCGCTCAGCCTTCCTCACAGTCCAACTCTCAAATGTCATTGTTGCCTAAATTCTAAAGCAAGTGGGCGCCTTTCAATCAATAAGACAAAATATCTACACTTGACTGATTCCCGTCAGAAAGGCCACGGAGACAATTGCTGCTCCAGATAAGGACAGGCTAGCCATTTCCCCTTCAGATTCTCTAGTTTTCACCTGTTTATCAGGTTAGATTATGAAAAAGAAATACATTTATTACAGGGCATTAACTCTTCCCACACAGAAATGTCTTCTCAGAACAAGTGAACACTGAACCTTGAATTTTACCCAAACACTATATGAAATAGTGGTGAACATGGCTTCATTTATTATTGTTTATACATGATAAGAGTTTATTATGAACTTCCGTCTCACTTAATAATACATATGATGTATTTTTCTGGGTTCAGAACCAACACATATTGGCTATTTCTCGTGACTTGGCATCATTTATTAAATGAGAATTATTCAGTTAAACACTTTTTCTTTTCACTCTGGCTGCCAGAATCATAAGTGATGCTTTCTGATCTTTTCTTCAGTAGCTTTCTCCACTTCCCAACTCTTAACATTCCACCCTAATTTTCATTTTATAAAAATTCACTTCATCTCTCCAATATTACAAAACACTTCACATATTTGATGGGAATAAGCCCTCGGCATATTTCCTGAGAAGTTTAACTACTTGGTCATCTGTGGCATTCATGAGAACACGCAGGCAAAAAGCCAGATGGAATATCCGAAATGAGGTTCTCAGAGACTAAAAACAAGTCAGACATCCAAGCAACAATGGTCATAAAATGAAGTATGAAAAATAACAGAAATAGGTTTAAGATGCAGTGGGAATATAGAAGGAAAAATGTCTGTGGTTTGATAGAAGCAAAAGAGAAGACCTCACAAAAATGTAAACTTTTAACCTGAGTTTAGAAGAATAGGGGGGTATTCACAGGGTGTTGTGTATGTAATGTATAGTAAGACATGAATCCCAGTAGCTCAGATGGTAAAGAATCTGTCTGCAAGGCAGGAGACCCGGGTTCAATCTCGGGGTTGGGAAGATCTCCCGGAGAAGGAAATGGCATCTACTCCAGTATTCTTGCCTGGAGAATTCCATGGACAGAGAAGTCTGGCAGGCTACAGTCCATGGGGTTGCAAGGAGTCGGACACAACTGAGTGATTAACATACACATGTTTACAATGTATGCTGCTGCTGCTGCTAAGTCGCTTCAGTCATGTCCGACTCTGTGTGACCCCACAGACGACAGCCTACCAGGCTCCGCGTCCCTGGGATTCTCCAGGCAAGAACACTGGACTGGGTTGCCATTTGAGACATGAATCCCAGAGCGTAAAAGCAGGACCTATGAAACATAATCATTTTTCTATAACCAAGTGTATCTCATTATATCCTAGTCCTGTCTTTTAATTTGAGTAATTTGGTCTCTCTCCTACTAGCCTAGAAAGTTTTCATCTGATCTGGGGAGTTTAAGAAAAAACAATGCCTCTGATTTATTTCATATTCTTTTAAATATAATAATGTCTTTTGCCTGGATATGGCCTTTTGAAACTCAAAAGTCAGATCTTTGATTTGTTTTCCTCCTTCCTCTTTGTTATTTTGCTGTGTTGTCCCTTTTCAGAAATAATAGCAGCAAGATGTAACACTGCAAGAAAGAGGGAGACCAGGTACCAGAGTACCTGGGATGGAGTACCCTATGGAATAGCATCCCTTACCTTAGATGAAAGTAGGAAGAGGGATCTTAGGTATTTTCTAAGTCACCTCTTTCACTCTCATTTTATGGAATAAAAATCTGAAGTGAGAAAAGGCAGAATGGTGGTCCCAAGCTCATCCCAGGTACTGGAGTGGTAGACTGCACTTCTGACTCCTGTTTAAACAATGTTCAAGGTCTCCTTTAATCTGGAGAACAAATGAATTGCCAAGGGAGTTTGCTAATACATGCTGATTCTCCTGTTAGAGATTCAAGGATAGAGGAAAGCCAGAAACATACATTTTAAACAAGCATCCTACATTTTAAACTAATGCAAAGAACCCACCTTCCAAAAAGACTGCCTTAGAGGCTGAACTCAGTAAGGGCAGAGGCCTATTTTCTTCATCTTTTCTTATCCCCGTTGCCTACCGAGCACTTAGTGTATAAGAAATGTCTAATGTTGAACAGATGAGTAAACTGTATTTCTAAAAATACATGCCACCTTTAAACCTTGCTGTTTGTTTCTATCAAAAACACTGCCCAATTTGTCCTTTGCTGGAATATTTTGAATTGTAATGTTTCTGCTTTTCATCAAAGATCAAGCTTTTCAATACAAAATGCCAGCAACCTCAACAGAATCCCAGGAAGCAAAAATTCAAGTATTGAAAGAGAATGCTTTGTTTATGTTGTCAATATTTACCCTTTGAATATGTAAGATGCAATTCCAAACCAAAACCCAACTTACATTTTTGGTATTATGTGATTTATTGTAGCTTTACCTTCATTTAAGAGAAAATATAAGAGGGTTCCTCCTGCCCCCATTACATATCTGACTACTAAATATTTAGGTGTAGAGACTCGATTTCTCTGTATTTTATACACAAAATATTCTAAAAATCAGAAACTTTTATTTCACTATTTTTTTTATAGTATGGGATCACTTATATGTGGAATCTAAAAAAATGGTATAAATGGAATCCACTTACAAAATGGAAATAGAGTCTACAGATGCAGAAAACAATCTCATGGTTTCCAAGGGAGGACTGGGAAGAGGGATAAACCAGGAGACACAATACTATCTACAAAATACACATACTACATAAAAAAAAGATAACCAACAAGGATCTCCTGCACAGCACAGGGAAGCCCATTTAGTACTATGCTAAGTTGCTTCAGTCATATCCAATTCTTTGCTACCCCATGAACTATAGCCTGCCAGGCTCCTCTGTCCATGGGATTCTCCAGGCAAGAATACTGGAGTGGGTTGCCATTTCCATCTCCAGCGGATCTTCCCGACCCAGGGATTGAATCCACATCTCTAATGTCTCCTGCATTGGCGGATGGGTTCTTTACCACAAGCTTCACTTGGGAAGTACTCAATCCTATGTAATGACCCATATGGGGAAAGCAACTTTTTAAATAATGAAGACAACTGAGGATGATAATATGACACAGAAAAAATACATTCATTGGCTTCTTCTAAGCACTATTCTATTCTATAAAACGAGTGATGGTATTTTAAAATTACATCTGGAAGAAGCTGCCATACATAAATAGCTCATTAGGAAATAAGCGTACATGAAAATATCTTGAGATTGGAATTTTTTCAACAGAGTCACATAATCCACAGAATAACCAGTGTATCTTCATTTTGTAAAAACAAAGAGCGAGTCTCAGACTAATCGGCCTCTAAGATCTTATCTCCTAAATAGCCATGTTCTGTGTCTCACACCACATGGCCCTTGCCTTCCAACTTTAATTCACATAATCTGGTTATCTGGTTCTGTAAGAATTACAAAAGTCCATTTCACTGGGATAACTGCAGGTGAGTGATATCCAAGACTGAGAAAATGTAGATTATTAGATTTAGCAAAATGTTATAGCATGATTCATATTTGTTGATTGTGAAAATGCTTTGGGGAGATTGAATTAGCAGCAAGAAGACCTTTTAGGAGGCTCAGAGGAAAGAATCTCGGGAGTATAATTTTGGAATGAATTAAGTTATTTGTGGATCTAAATGAGCATGTCTGAAAATTAATATAACAAAAGAAAAGTTGTACATAAGAGCAGAAAGTCAGAACACAAGCCAGATTGGTTTTGACATTTGACAAGCAATTATTACAGTGAAAGTAATCATGAAAACTCAGGATGACTATGTTTCTAGTGATTAATTCTGGCTAGAGTTTAACACAATTATCCAGATCCTCAAACAAAGGCAAAAATGCTAATTTTCTCAAAACATATTTTTTTGTGTATTGTTTGGATAATTTCCCTGTATTACTAAATTTTCTCCAGATGGTTCATAATTTTAGTTTAGGAGTAATTATTTTTAAAAAAACTTCCACCTTTTCTCATAAAGCATCATTCATGGCCTGAGCCCAGAACATAATACTAAAATCATAATTTTTAAAGGTGTTCTACTTCAAGGGTACATCTTCATTTCATTGGTAATAAGTCTCACACAATGGAGTGGTTCTAAAATTATTTAAAGTGAATTACAGACTGGCAGAATTGGTACAGACGGAGAGGCCTTTGGAACAGGCATGAATTACAGCTGAAAGCTTCACTGCTTTGGTCATAATTGGCCCTGGTATTTGGGACTATCTAGCTTACCCCACTCCAGTACTCTTGCCAGGAAAATCCCAAGGACAGAGGAGCCTGGTAGGCTGCAGTCCATGGAGTCGCTAAGAGTTGGACATGACTGGACAACTTCACTTTCACGTTTCACTTTCATGCACTGGAGAAGGAAATGGCAACCCACTCCAGTGTTCTTGCCTGGAGAATCCCAGGGACGGGGGAGCCTGGTGGGCTGCCATCTATGGGGTCACACAGAGTCAGACATGACTGAAGTGACTTAGCAACAGCAACAGCTTAGATAAAGGGCTTCCCTGGTGGCTCTGATGGTAAAGAATCTGCCTGCAATGCAGGAGACCTGGGTTCAATTCCTGGGTTGCGAAGATCCCCTGGAGGAAGGCATGGCAACCCACTCCAGTATCCTTGCCTGGAGAATCCCTATGGACAGAAAGCCACGGGGTCACAAAGAGTCACACACAATTGAGCAACTAAGCATACACCTATAGCTTAGATAAAAGATACCTTATTACAAATTTTGACAGTGACTACATTGGACCAGAAGGTACTAGCAAGTGATGAGACTTCACCATCTAGCTGTTGGGTCACCCACTCTGCAGTATTCCCTAGTGCTTTGAATGGAAGACCCAAAGCCCCATCCCCTTTCACGGATGGAGACAAAATTGCCATTTTTGGCAATGAACCAAGGAGATTACCATAAGAGATTACCTTATTCTTCTACATTGTAGCATTCTTTGTACTAAAACAATATAAGGAAAAACAACTGAAGAAAAGGAAAACATCTGTATTGGGTTAATATGCTCCAAAGGAGAATTATTTACTGAAAGAACATAATGTTAGTCCATAAGATCTGCTATATAATAAACAAAACTCTATTTTTCACAAAAGTGTGTTTATTCACTTCATAAATTATTAAGTATTTAAAAGTAAGTAATGGTGTTTGGGGGAATTCCTTAATCTCAATAGATAATACAGGGAAGGAGGTTCTTTCTCACTCATAGAACCACAAAAAGGTAATTTGTGATGTGTTTTGTTCAATTCCTTCCCCATGAATATTATCTCTGTAAAATGAATCTTCTCTAAGACATGTATTGCCCTTTTATGCTGACTGCATGCATGCATATGCATAAATGCCGCATCTCCAATTAGGATGTGTATATTCAGGAAGAATGACATATCAGGGCTGGCAGACTAAAAGCCCTACAGCTTGGGAGAATTTTCCATATCATTCATGGGCCTGCCAAGATTATGGGACTATCCTTTCTTATCTCTGATTCCATCTCCTCTCTCAAGCTAGATGTATTTTTCAGATGCTTTAGAAATAACGTGACTTGGTGATCTCTTACTAAAATTTCAGTAATGCTTTGTTTGATCCCAGTAAGATGCACTCCCTGTTGTTTCCAGTATGGATTAGTTTCCAACAATTGGCTTTACCTCTTCATGTAAAAATGTGCCGTTAACAGCCTACTGAGTAAGATTGCTTTCTGTGGAAGGAACTCCAGGGGGGAATTTGTATTGAAGGCGAGCACTTGATGGTGTCTACTTGGAAAATCTTAAACATTTTGCAAGTGAAAGTGTCACAACATCACTGTGACATATTAGTGATACATGGTTTTAGCAGAATGATACCTAACAGGATAATAATGCGAGAGTTTCGGAAAGACATTGCAAATTTTTGAAATATAAAAGGTGGTGCTTGAGAATACACGGTATTTTCTGAAAATACCAAATCCTCATGTTAGTAACAATGAAGGAAAAGTTAATAGGATAAATGGAGAGATGTTAGTATCGAATTTGAATGTCAGAAACATAACGTGTTTGAGTAGACTGCTTTCAAAAAGTTATGAAAATATTCAAAATCATGACTCAGATTTCCTCTAGGTTCAACTTACTGGACTGTATTAAATGATAAGGTCTAAGGTAAGAGACCAGGTGTGTTGGTTCCATAAGCTAATGGCTGAGAGAGAAATTACATGCTGTTTTTTTGTAAGCCTGGATGATTCAAGCACCACAGATAGAGACACCTCCAAATTCGTCTGAAAGTATCATTCACATTTTATTACCCCGAGAGAGTTAGGTAAGATCACAGAGCTGGAAGAGACACAGTAGATGATCTGGTCCATTTTTCCTTCTATTTGAGGAATAATTACCATATTTTTTTTTCAGGCTGAACAATCAATAATGCCGTTCTAATGCTTTCCATTTGGTTCTCTACAATATTGGCTTTAATGTCCTCATCTTGCTGTTAAAAGTTCCTTTTCTCTAGTTTTCTAATCGGTCCTAGTTGATTTTTATAAAAGGAAAGAGGCAATAACTAGCTAATTGACAAAACACATTTGCTCTCCTTCAAAGCATATTATAGAGAGCAGCTCAGCCCTAAACCACTTAGTCCTCCTGATGATTTCAGGGGACCAGGAATTTTGATTACTCACAGGGGGAAAACCTAGGAATATGGACAAGGAGGATATTCTCTCCAGGCATATTTATTCCACATAAACGTAGGCTGACATTTTTTGCATGCGTGTGCATGCTCAGTCATGTCTGATGCTTTGCAACCACATGGACTATAGCCTGTCAGGTTCCTCTATCCCTGGTATTTTCCAGGCAAGAATACTGGAGTGGGTTGCCATGCTTTCCTCCAGGGAATCTTCCACTTAAGACTGCCTATTTTGTGTATCTGGTAAGTTTTGACAATATCATTTTAGTAACACAAGAACATTTAAAGGCATTAGTGTGTGTGTGTGTGTGTGTGTGTGTGTGTGTGTGTGTGTTAGTATCTATTTATGGCTGTATCTGCTCTTGGTTGCATCATTTGGGATTTTCATTATGGCATGCAGGTTCAGTAGCTCCACAGTAGGTGGGATGTTAGTTCCTTCATCAGGGATCAAACCTGCCTCCCCTGCATTGGAAGGTGAATCTTAACCACCACTGGACCACCAGGGAAGTCCCAAGGCATTAGTTTTATTAAAAGCTTAGTGAAGCACAATTTGCTAATCCAGACGTAGTATGTTTAGTTTTGTTAGTTGTATAATTGATTCTTGCTTTGTAAATATGCAGGCTTTCTTGCTGGATTGACAGAAGTACAGAAAAGATTAAATGACCTCTCAGAAATAACAGCTCAATTTAAGTCAGAAACCCAGATTACAACACTTTGCTCTAAGCTCCAGGCTATGTAACATCCTAAATTCTTTTTTTTTTTTCAAATGGTATTTTGTGTATAAGTGAGAGAGAGCACAATTTACCCTTGCTGTTACTTAATGCCTTTGCTTTTTTGTTTCTTACAGAAGGATGTGCAGTCACAGATTGAAGTTGGCCTTAAAAAGTATTTTTTTAATGCAGCATTATATCCTAAAATAAAATGTAATGCCTATAATCAAGATGCATATAGATTTTAAAATTCTCACCACACTAAGATGAAGAAACTACTTTCACAAAATCAACTGAGAAAATTCCAATGATTCCATGTCCCCAGAAGTAATTACCAAAGGATGTTATTTCTAAGCCACTTTGAATAAATAATCAGCACTACTTGGGTTTTATAAAAGAAACAGTTAAAACCTGATTATTGCCCTCAAGGAACTTACAATCACCAGTACAAGTCTAGATATGATTAAACTCTAAGTTCTGTTTAAGAGATAAAAGGTCAGTCCTGGCCATTGGAATAACTGGGAATGTTTATTTAAAATTCAAATTTAACCTCCATCTCAATGGTTGGATACATAGGTAGAGAGATAGAGGAGAGCTGTTCTAGGTGGGGGATGGGAAAGTAAACGTGGGCTGCTTCTGAGACAGTAAAATGCATTTATGACAGAGTGACTAAAATGAAGCTTACATGCTCATCTGGTCATCAATTTAGCAAATTTTTATAAAAGAAACAGTTAAAACCTGATTATTGCCCTCAAGGAACTTACAATCACCAGTACAAGTCTAGATATGATTAAACTCTAAGTTCTGTTTAAGAGATAAAAGGTCAGTCCTGGCCATTGGAATAACTGGGAATGTTTATTTAAAATTCAAATTTAACCTCCATCTCAATGGTTGGATACATAGGTAGAGAGATAGAGGAGAGCTGTTCTAGGTGGGGGATGGGAAAGTAAACGTGGGCTGCTTCTGAGACAGTAAAATGCATTTATGACAGAGTGACTAAAATGAAGCTTACATGCTCATCTGGTCATCAATTTAGCAAATATTTATGGAGGTTCCTACTACTCTAGATACTCGGGATATATTTAGCAGTGAAAAGTGAAAGTCACTTGGTGGTGTCCAACTCTTTGTGACCCCATGGACTATACAGTCCATAGAATTCTCCAGGCCAGAATACTGGAGTGGGTAGCCTTTCCCTTCTCCAGGGGATCTTCCCAACCCAGGGATTGAACTCAGGTCTCCCACATTGCAGGCAGATTCTTCACCAGCTGAGCCACAAGGGAATCCCAAGAATACTGGAGTGGGTAGCCTATCCCTTCTCCAGTGGATGTTCCTGACCCAGGAATCAAACCAGGGTCTCCTGCACTGCAAGTGGATTCTTTACCGAGCTATCAGGGAATCCTTAGTAGTAAGAAATATAGGATGCTTGGGGCTGGTGCATGGGGATGATCCAGAGAGATGATATGGGGTGGAAGGTGGGAGGGGGGTTCAGGATTGGGAACTCATGTACACCCGTGGCGGATTCATGTCAATGTATGGCAAAACCAATACAGTAAAGTAAAATAAAGTAAAAATAAAGAAAAGGAATATAAACTTCTGTATCTATTACAGTCCCAGCAGGAAACACACACAGAGCTTATTTGAACAGAGAGGGAAGAGTACAATCTAAAGACTTTCCACAAAGATGTGAGCAGGTTTTAAGGTAATTAGCAAAGGGTAATGCAATACCCCCAGGCTAATAGATGAGGAAGCAATGGAAACAGTGACAGACTTTATTTTTATGTGCTCCAAAATCACTGCCTATGGTGACTGCAGCCATGAAACTAAAAGACACTTGCTCCTTGGAAGAAAGTTATGACCAACCTAGACAGCATATTAAAAAGCAGAGACATTACTATGTGAACAAAGGTCCGTCTAGTGAAAGCTATGGTTTTACCAGTAGTCATGTATGGCTGTGAGAGTTAGACTATAAAGAAAGCTGAGTGCTGAAGAATTGATGTTTTTGAACTGTGGTTTGGAGAAGACTCTTGAGAGTCCCTTGGACTGCAAAGAGATTCAGCCAGTCCATCCGAAAGGAAATCAGTCCCAGGTGTTCATTGGAAGGACTGATGTTGAAGCTGAAGCTCCAATACTTTAGCCACCTCATGTGAAGAGTTGACTCAATGGAAAAGACCCTGATGCTGGGAGGGACTGGAGGCAGGAGGAGAAGGGCATGACAGAGGATGAGATGGTTGAATGGCATCACCGACTGAATGGACATGAGTTTGAGTAAATTCCAGGAGTTGGTGATAGACAGGGAGGCCTGGTGTGCTGCAGTCCATGGGGTTGCAAAGAGTCAGACACGACTGAGCAACTGAACTGAATAGTCATGGGAAGCAGTTGAACTATCTCAAGGTTTGAAAGAAGCATGGAAGGGAGCAGTTATCAGAACCTGGGAAAAGACCCAGGAAAGGGGCTGCCTGACAAGAGGTGGGGCTTTCAATATAGGGTCATTATCAGCCTGAAGTGACTGGGAGTGACTCTGGTGAATAAATACCCCATCTCCTGATCTCAAGTTCTTCCAACTCACTCCCATCAGCTGACTCCAACTAGAAGGCAAAGGAGGCCCCCAGTGTAGTCAGAGCAGGACCATGCAGGGCTACAGAGTATGGTGAAGAGGAGCAGAGAGAGATCTGAAGAGGCAAAAAGGTTCAGCATAGTCTCTCCTTCAGTCAGGGTCTACCAGAGAAACAGAACCAGAAGGATACACACACTCACCCCCAGAAATTTATATAAATATATATAATTTACATGTCACATAAAAATACATTTATATTTAACTTAAATATATAAATATCTATAACATATTTAAATATAAATACATGTAGCATATACATATATTTATAATGACATCTGTCTCAAGATATTGGTTTTGCAAAACCAAGGGACTGTGAAGTCCAAAATCTGCAAAGCAGGCTCAAAATCTCCAAGAGAAGCTAAAGTCCATAAGTAGAATTTCTTCCATATTTAAGCCTCAGTAGCTCTCTGAAGGTCATCACTGTTTGGGCCAGGCCCACCTGGATTATAGAGGAGGCTGGTCTCCTTCCTTAAAGTTAGCTAACCATCGTAATCTTAATACCTTCGTAGCCACACACTGATTCATGTTTAACTGAATAACTAGGTACTACAGCCTAGCCAAGTTGACCCAAAAAACTAACTCCCACAGTCTCTATTCTATTGTAGTAAAGCAAGACAGAAAACAAAATTTGATACCTTCTAGGTGATAATAACTGCAAAGAAAAAGAAAAAAGCAGAATATACAGATAAGGTGTGATGGGAGGTACTATGTTTTAGATAGCATTTTCCTAGAAATATTTAAGCAACTGGTCTCTGTGCTGAGGCCTAAATCAAGTCAGGAAGTGAGTCCTGTGGATATCAGGGGATATTATTCCAGGAAGAGGCCCAGATAAGTGTTCAAGCTTGACCTGTTCAAGGGTTAGTAACAAAGGGAGTTTTGGAGCTGAGGTGACAAAAAAAAAAGTAGGAGAAGATGAGATTATACAGTAGCCTGGGGTTATACAGACTGGGAAGAGCCTTTTAAGCAAGATAAGAATTTTGGTTATATTTTGAGCGAAACAGAATGCAGCTAAATCATTTGGCACTATAAGGTAATATAAAATGATTCTGACTATTTTGGATTGTTTTTTGTTGTTGTTGTTTTCTTGTTATTTTTTAAGAACTGCTGTGGTCTTTAGGTGGAGAAAAGATGACAGACATCAGGGCATGGGAAAGGGGAAATAGATGGGTGCTGATGCTGTGGCCTCCATCCAGATGGACTAAGAGTTGTGGCCAGGGAGACTGTAATATAACTTGAAGGTCTCATCAACATGATTTGCTTTGTAGATGTGACACAAACAAGGAGGAGAGGTGTCAGGAGGCCATGATGTTTGTCTTGAGCAACTGAATAAATGAAATTATTCTGAGATGTAAAAATAAACGATTTATTCAGATAAGACGGAAAAGACTAGGACGGGGCACATTTGGGAGAGGGAGGATGATTCTGGTGTGGTGGTTTGGAATGACAGAGCGGTTATCTACTGATTATCCAGCTGGACATGGCGAGTAGGCTGTTAGAGCCTGTGGTGCAGCCAAGAGGTTAGGACTATACATGTCAACCTGGTAGTTACCAACATAAAGATTCCAGGAAGAATAGAAAAGAACTATCAACAGTTATAACAGGGGAGCTTATGATAAAGGATTAGTGAGTGTTAACAGAGAAAGAAAAGCATAGACTGGTGATTCCTACATTAGCAGCAGGAACATCTGCCTTCAGAGAAGAAACTGTGTATGCCTTAATCATTTTGGAAGCTTAACACACAGTTTTGGATTCTCCAGGCAAGAATACTGGAGTGGATTGCCATTTCCTTCTCCAGAGGATCTTCCCGACCCAGGGATCGAACCCGGGTCTCCCGCATTGGAGGCAGACGCTTTAACCTCTGCGCCACCAGGGAAGCTCACCTTAAGCTCCATCTAGTCAAGGCCATGGTTTTTCTAGTGGTCATGTATGGATGTGAGAGTTGGACTATAAAGAAAGCTGAGCATCAAAGAATTGATGCTTTTGAACTATGGTGTTGGAGAAGACTCTTGAGAATCCCTTGGACTTCAAGGAGATCAACCAGTCCATCCTAAAGGAGATCAGTCCTGAGTGTTCATTGGAAGGACTGATGTTGAAGCTGAAACTCCAGTACTTTGGCCACTTGATGCGAAGAGCTGACTCATTTGAAAAGACTCTGATGCTGGGAAAGATTGAGGGCAGGAGAAGAAGGGGATGATAGAGGATGAGATGGTTGGATGGCATCACTGACTCAATGGACATGGGTTTGAGTGAACTCTGGGAGTTGGTGATGGACAGGGAGGTCTGGCATGCTATGGTTCATGGTGTCACAAAAAGTCAGACACAACAGAGAGACTGAACTGAAGTAGCCAACACTGGATGGCCTCTTGGTAACTACAGATTGAATGAACACAGAATGAGTTAAGGGATTGAAGGCCACCGAGTGTCAGGAGCAGAGGCCTGGCATGAGCCATTCCTTCCCGCTGCCCCAGGAAACTACACAGAACAACAGTCTTCACCACAGATTGCTTGGCAGTTTCTCAGTTGACATAAGTGTGGAGTGGAAGAAGCAAGGTCCTTGAAGGTGGACAGGCTTGAATTGCAGCCCCAGCTGTTACTTGTTTGCCATGAGACCTTGGCAACGTATTTAGTGTTCAGAAATTGTGGTCTCAATAAAATGTATGAGCATTAGAGCACAGTGCTTGGCATATAAAAAGCATTGAGTAAAAATTAATCTTCAGGAGCTCATTAAAAATACCTCGAACTTCATCACTTGTGAATTTTGAATAACTTGTTATTTCATGGGCTACAGAGCCCGTGAAACTAGTCAGAGCTCTAAATCATGCAGATTTTGCTTTGTTATTTAAGCAAGTCAGAACTCATTTAAATCTGCTCATCTAATTAATATCATTCCAGTGACTCTCAAAGTTCTCATTACTTTTTCCTCAGTGGAGGCCACATTTTGCATATTCAAATAACATTTATTGAGAGCTGACTATATACTAGATAGTGCTCAAAGCATGGATACAATGGGACTCAAGTCCCACCTCAGATTCAACTTGTCAGTAGCTGCACCTCCAGGTTATAGATTATATTTTTCAGTGGTTACAACAGAACAAATAATTTGCTGGCTAATTTTAGGAAATGACTTTCTACTCCCTTCACCTTTATATAAAAGAGAACAACTATTCTCATATCACAGAGTTTTAAAAATGCACACCCTTGAGGAATAGAAAATAAAGTTGCATATTGCTATACTTTATACAATAGGTAAAAACAGAAAGATGAAACCGTTGTCCTCAAGGAGCCAATAGTCTTATAGAAAGGATAGTACAGGAATAAACTCCATGAGATAGCATGTGATACACGTGAGAATTAAGATGCATAAACTAGGCATTGGGTAAATGAATGAACAAATGAGAAAACAAAGTAACTGTTATAATAACTTACAGGTGCATATGATTCATTTCAGCTGAAGTCATCACGGGCTGCCCTATGCAGCAATCCAATTTTTTGGCACCAGGGACTGGTTTCATGGAAGACATTTTTCCACAGACCAAGGTAAAGGGGATTGTTCAGGGATGACTCAAGTGTATTAACATTTATTGTGGTCTTTGTTTCTAACCTAATACTGTGGCTGATCTGACAGGAGGTGCCCATCTGACAGCCGAAAGTGTGGAGACCCTTGCTTTAGAGGACGTTAAGATTTTAGCTACAACTTCAAGAAAAATTAAACTTTTATAACTTATGATTGAGAAACACTTTAAACAATGAAACTGGAAGCCATAGGTGATACTCTAACGTGGCTAGTATACAGGGACTAAGTCAGGAAATGGGTGGAGATATCACAGGCCAAGGTAAAAGTCTGTATTGTATTTAATAGGTAACTTTAAATAAGTATCGATTCAATATTTTCTTTGAAATTAATTGAAAATTCAACTCAAGCTTAAAAAACACGAAGGAAATTAACAACGTTCCTACCTGGAGGTCAGGCGATTCTGGTTATGGTTAACTCCATGATTCCATCTTGGATCCCTGCTACCCTCCTGGCTCTACCCTCCTGTCTGCTCCGGCTGTATCCTCAGGCTGGCTGTTAAACCACTACCACTGTTCTGACTTCACATCCACTCACGACAGCGTCCAGGGAAAAGGCAATGGTCTTTTCAGTACTGACGCTCTCTTAGGAGTAGCGGTTCCAAGTCGCGTCCAGAGAACTCGCTCTCACATCTTATTTGCCAGATTATTTCACCTGCTTTCTGCAGAATTCCCCCCGTCATTAGATCCAAGGCCCTTATTGGCTCAGACCTAGAACCCTGACCAATCCTAGCAAGGAGAGCGAGATTACTGTGATGAAATTAGACACCTTCCTGTAGAGTCGAAGTCTATCACCCAACCGTTCAGGGGCCACACCAGGGTGGGGATACTGGTGGGCGTTGGGGAGGGTGGGTGTGGGAGTGAAATAGATATAGAGGAGACTTCATTATTCATCCACTACAGGGAATTATTGAGCTGCTTTATACATAGGAGTCACTATGCAGATAATTCTACTGAATATTCATTTGATGATTCTAAAGATTTACAGAAAAATAAACAAAAAACTCTACTCATAAATATATTGCCAGGGAAGTCCCTGATGGTCCAGTGGTTCAGACTCTGAGCTCCGAATGCAGGGGGCACTGCTTCAGTCCCTGGTCAGGATAACATGTCCCACAAGAAATGGCCAAAAAGAGAAAAGAACTTTACCTGCATAAACATATCTCCAAAAGAACCCTTTAGGTGAATACCTATGTTATCTAAATATTGCTAATAAATAAGTAATTTTAAAAAATAAAACTCTATGAGAAAAACAGTTACATGGTATATAAATACGAATTTACAGGAAAAGCATACTCCACCTTACTTATAAAGCTGTAAATGAAAACGTGCAAAAATTTAAGGTTTTCCCTCTAAATTAGATTTTAAAAAATAATACCTATCGCTACTAAGGATCTGTGGTGGTTGAAGATTAAAATATTGTGATCCTTCTAGAAAGCAGTTTAGTATTATATTTTAGGATCTTTATCGATATAATTACACCTACAGGTGTGTCTTAAGGAATAATTAAGAATGCAATTAGAGTTCATGCATAAGGACTCCCAGAGCAGTGTTCTGCATAATAGCTAAAACCTGAAATGACCAGTAACAGCCCCAAACAGGGAAAGGCTGAATAAGGAGTAGTTCACACAACGGAAAACTATGCAGCTTGAAAACTAATTTTGATGATAGAGGAAATTGTTAAATAATAATATTTTTTAAAGCCCTGGGATCTCAACTATATACTTTTTAAGTTAAGCAGTGTTTTGAAGGGGAGAGGGATTTTTAAAAGCATGATGCTTTAAAAAGTCTCACTATATTCTAACTTATTTTGACTAAGTGCCTGCCAGGAGAAATGACAAGTCTTTCACCTTGCTGAACATCATAAGTGAGTGATTTTTTAATACAATCGCAATAGTAACTTTTCTACAGCCTTTCCTTTAACTTTTCAAAATGCACTCTTAAAAAGCAAGCAAAGACTCTCTTGGATTATAAAACAGCAATATTATTAACACAAAAGTATTGAGTCTCCCATGAGCGTGGTGTTATTCTCAGTGTGGAATATTTAAGTATTAACAAATTTATTGTTTGCTCATTTGATGTCAGGCTTACTGTCCTTGAATCATGAAAATGGTTATTTAAAACACTCTACAATGTTGATTGTTGGACCAGAGTGATGGCTACAGGAGAATTGATTACATTATTCCAATTTGGGGTATATTTTTAAATTTTCATGATAAAAATTGTAAAATCAAATAATTCACATGGAACCAGTGAAGGCATGTGTAGTCCACAATGTTTAGCTTTCTAAAACTAAAATTTTAAACCTTTCTTAATTATTATATGTACACTTTCCAACTAACAGTTTGAAAATATAATCTTTTATTTAAATGCAGAGAAATAATATGCTTGCATGAACATAAACTGTGTTCGAACCACAGATGCTATTTTAAGTTATATGCATGTATCAAACTTTGTATTAGAAGGAGCCTTTTTTTGACACTGGAAAATAATTTGTATAAAAAAGTTGTATTTGGTACTTTCTGGTGTTCCAGTGGTTAAGACTTTGCCTTGGGTGCTGGATCCCTGGTCACGAAGCTAGGATTCCACATACCTTGCAACCAAAAAATGAAAGAAATAAATAAAACAGAAGTAATATTGTAACAAATTCATTAAAGACTTTTAAAATGGCCTACCTAAAAAAAAATTTTTTAAAGAAAGAAAAGTTGTATCGTGTTAAAAGATTCATCTTTAATAACCTGACATTTTAGGATCAAAATCCTTTCTTGATAAGCCAACTCATTCTATTAGGTCTTTCCTTGTATGCTTTTATTATTAAATTTATATGCAATTTGACAAGCTATTTAATTTTCCACAGTTAATACACCTTAATTGCCATAAAATAATACAATAGAGTTATGTAAACCCTAGAAGTGATCTAAACTATGAAATAACTGAGGATAAGAACCAATGACTTCTCATCATTGCATTCCTAGTTATGGCTTATAATGAGAATATGTCACATTGATTAGATTTAGTCTACTTTCCACACAGAGAAGGGCTCTCTCCCATCACACTCTTAACTGATGGTTCTATTAGCCTTGATACAAACCCTCCAGTGATAAGGAATATTAAATACACCTAATGTCTACAGCAAAGTACCTGAAGCTGGTGGGGTTTTGGTTTTGTTTTTGTTTTTCTCCCACTACACCAGGTCTTCCTTGCAGCATTCAGGATCTCCTATTTTCCTTGAAGCATGTAGGATCTTCTGTTGCAGCATATTTGATTTAGTTCCCCAACCAGGGACTGAACCACGTTACCCTGCATTAGGAGCTCAGAGTCTTAGCTACTGAACTACCAAGGAAGTCCCCAAACTGGGTGGTTTAAAACAATAGAAATACATTTTCTGCACCATCTGGAGGTCAGAAGTGCAAAATCAAGGTGCCAGCAGGGCCAGGCTCCCTCTGAAACCTGGAGGGAAGAATTTTTTCTTGCCTCTTCTCGTTTCTGGTGTCTGTCAGCAGTCCTTGGCATGCCCTGGTTCACAGCTGCAGCATTTTGATCTCTGCTGCCATCATCACATGTCCATCTCCCTGTGTGTCTCTGTCTTTATATGGCATTCTTTTTCTATGTCTCCATGTCTTTACATGATATTCTCCTGAGTCTGTGACCAAATTTCCTTCTTCTAAAGACACCAATCATCTCACATTAGGGTCCACCTTAATGACCTCTTCTTAACTTGATGTTTGCAAAGATCTTACATCCAAATAAGGTTACATTCATGTTCACTGGGGTTTAAGACCTCAAATATCTTTAAGTGTTAGTCACTCTTGTCCAACTCTTTATGACCCATGGACTGTAGCCTGCCAGGCTCCTCTGTCCATGGAATTCTCCAGGCAAGAATACTGGAGTGGGTACGCATTCCCTTCTCCAGGGGATTTTCCTAACCAAGGAATCAAGCCCCCACATCTGCTGCATTGCAGGAAGAGTCTTTACTGTCTGAGCCATCAGGGAAGCCCTTGCAATCTTTGAGTGAATATGAAAGTGAAAGTTGCTTAGTCTTTCTGGGACCCCATGGACTATACAGTCCATGGAATTCTCCAGGCCAGAATACTGGAGTGGGTAGCCTTTTTCTTCTCCGAGGGATCTTCCCAACCCAGGCATGGAACCCAGGTCTCCCACATTGCAGGCGGATTCTTTACCTTCTGAACTACCATTCCTCCCTCATATAGGATACTGAAACACAGACAACTGTAGGAATTAGAGAGTGAGCTGTGGTCACTCCTTTAAATTTTCTGGAATGAGGTTTATCTCACTTTATGTGATTAAAATTCTTAATAATAAAACATAGTAACACCTACCAAGGGCAGACCAAGTGCTAGGCACGTGTTCAGAGCACTGAAGAATAACTCCCTGAGTTCTCACAAAGACTTATTGGAGAAGGAAATGGCAACCCACTCCAGTGTTCTTGCCTGGAGAATCCCAGGGACAGGGGAGCCTGATGGGCTGCCGTCTATGGGGTCACAAAGAGTCGGACACGACTGAAGCGACTTAGCAGCAGCAGCAGCAGTAATATCACTCCTTAATGAAAGGCCTTTAAATATTTGATAATAGCTGTTATAGTCCTACTAAATCCTTTCTTCTTCAAGGTAAACATTATCCGTCCCTTCAAACATTTTTTATGTTGAATCATTTCTAACCTATCAATCTGAATAATCCTGAGTTGACTGTTCAGAAAATTAGAATTGTTTGCATTACCTGCCTTCTAATTAAAACTTATATCTAGGTCTACATACATGGGTGTGTAGACATACATATATGTCTACATATATATATGGAATATATATACTTAGGAAAAAATATATATACATATATATTTGCTCAAAGACTCTTGCTTATCCAGAATTCATGAATTTTGTGGCAGGAATTGAATAAATGTATTTTCATAAATTCCCCACCAGCAGCACAAAGAGTAGAGAAGGCAATGGCACCCCACTCCAGTACTCTTGCCTGACAAATCCCATGGACAGAGGAGCCTGGTGGGCTCAGTCCATGGGGTTGCTAGGAGTCAGACATGACTGAGTGACTTCACTTTCACTTTTCACTTTCATGCATTGGAGAAGGAAATGGCAACCCACTCCAGTGTTCTTGCCTGGAGAATCCCAGGGATGGGGGAGCCTGGTGGGCTGCCGTCTCTGGGGTCGCACAGAGTCAGACACGACTGAAGCGACTTAGCACACAGAGCTTCAGTTAATAAGGTTTTATAATACATATTGATAATACTATTATACTTTGAATACTAGGCAATTCTGAATATTTTTAAAGCATTCATAATAACTATCACTTCTTTGTTTACCAACTGGTAAGAAGTTCAAGTATTATAAAATGAACTTGAAGGACCCTAGGGATTATTTTCATAGGGTACTGCAATGCCCCATTTTAGATCCCATTTCTGTTCACCAGAAATTTCTCAGAGGATTTAGTCAAACATGAAACTTTTTGCTCTATTTGTAAGTAATGTACTTTTATTTCAAAATCAAATCTAGTAGGCTGCTTTCTATTTCAGATCTTTAAAAAATAGCTCAAAAGGCTATTAGATCTTCATTTTGATCTGCATATGTGTGTCTGCAATTGGATTAGATAAATTGGAACTTCATGAAAATGAGGTAGAGTTAAACGATTTCATCATCTGGTTTCTTATTAAGAAGTAATAAAATTTTATCACGGGTCCATGGTGTCCTGGTGCTAGACTAATACTGAAGCCAAATGCAGGCTTTTATCAAAAAATTAAACTTTGACTTACAGCCAAGATTCTGGTTTTCAGCTAAGATACTTTACACCTATGGCAGCTTTGTACTTCATGGATTAATTGTCATAATACATGATTATTGATGCAGAATCCTCTGTAATTTCTTTTGATCTGGTAGTCTTGTATATTGATAATTGAACCTTTAACATGTTTAATAGTACAAGTAACTAAATTGTCAGAAATTTCCTCCCTTAAATCCTGACAGCCTTGTCCTCCTAAAGTAAGGATGTGAGTGCTAAGTCGCTTCTATCATGTCTGACTCTTTGCCATCCTATGAACTGGAGCCCATCCGGCTCCTCTGTCCATGGGATTCTCCAGGCAAGAATACTGGAGTGGGCTGCCATGCCTTCTTCCAGAGGATCTTCCAACCCAGGATCGAACTCATCTCTCTTACGTCTCCTGCACTGGTGGGCAGGTTCTTTACCACTAGCACCACCTGGGAAGCCCCTGAGGTAAGGATACTCCTTTATTTCCATTTCTCCACAACACATCTGCCTTCTTACCACTAGCAACGGCCCAGATTATCAGTTGCTGGCATCTGGTAAATTCAGTTCTTACTGGCCCAAAGAATGTACTAGTTATATCCCACAGCTAATTAGAATGCAGTCTCTTTGCTAGAGAACAGTTTATTTAGCTCATCAATGAATAAGACTTGGTTTGAATCTTGATTTAAAAATTAAAGGGAAATGGAAACAGGGTAAGAAAGGGGAAAATATTTTCTTCAAAGCAGGAATTTCTGTTAATTAAAAAAAATAAATAGGGATTTTGTATAAGACTGGAAGAAGGGGCTTTGGGCTAAAACACTAAACCTAGAAAAGTTAAAATTTTCACCTGCATTTCAAGAATCTTATGAAATCTAGAAATACATTATTTTTGTAGTCTTTTAATTTTTAAGTATTTTAATGTACATAAAAAATACATATGTACTCTACTCCAGGTTCCATCAAATACTAGAAACAAGTTATTTTAAAATCTCAGCATAGTTGTAGGAGATTTGTCAATGACCTAATTTGAAAACTAGTCAGACTCTAGAAATAGATGGGGCAAGGTAATGTTTTATTGATGAATGTTTCATGAATAACATGCATGATTCAATATTTACATTTGGTTAAATGCTTTTGAACAGTCAAATTTCTGTAATCTGTATTTATGTTAATTGTTTACACAGGATTTATTAAGGAAAAGATACAGTTCTTCATATTAACACAACTTTGCCATGAATTTAGAGGCAACACCATCTTCAGTTCAGTTTAGTTGCTCAGTCGTGTCCAACTCTTTGCGCCCCATGAATTGCAGCACGCCAGGCCTCCCTGTCCATCACCATCTCCCGGAGTTCACTCAGACTCATGTTCATCGAATCCGTGATGCCATCCAGCCATCTCATCCTCTGTTGTCCCCTTCTCCTCCTGTCCCCAATCCCTCCCAGCATCAGAGTCTTTTCCAATGCATCAGCTCTTCGCATGAGGTGGCCAAAGTACTGGAGTTTCAGCTTTAGCATCATTCCTTCCAAAGAAATCCCAGGGCTGATCTCCTTCAGAATGGACTGGTTGGATCTCCTTGCAGTCCAAGGGACTCTCAAGAGTCTTCTCCAACACCACAGTTCAAAAGCATCAATTCTTCGGCGCTCAGCAGTCTTCTTAGGCAAGTGTTAAACACTGAAATATATAAATAATAGATACAGACACTTTTTTCCTCTTTACTTTCATAATCAAATGTGATCACCACAAGCAGCATAAAAAGACATTTCCATGCTAATTTTCAGAATTGTTCCTAATTTACCTCGACTAATTCAAATGTGAAGCTCCATAACACTTTAGGTCAATGGTTCTCTCAGTCTGGCTGCAGTTTGGAATAATCTAGAGAAGCTTTCTTTTTTCCCACTGTCATGGAAATTTTTCTAAAGCTTTTTTATTTTTTTTTCAGTTGGAGTATAATTGCTCTCCAATGTTGTGTTAGTTTCTGCTATATCCCCTTAGCCACATCCCCTCCTACTTGGTCCTTCCTCTCAACACCCCTTCCCCTTTTCCCACCCACCTAGGTCATCAGAGAGCACTGAGCTGAGCTCCCTGTGCCATACTGCAGGTTCCAATAGGCTAGAGAAGCTTTTGGAAACGTAGAATATTGCCCCCACCCCCTTGCCATTTCCCACACATTTATGTATTCAGAATCTCTGGGCATGGGACCCAGGAACCACACATCTTTAAGTCTCCCAGGTGATTCAAATATGTATGTAGGATTGAGAATGATCATTCTTTGAGAGTGTTGATACTGAAAGATTGGGAAGCCACATAAGAAAGTCTGTTAATTTCCTCAAGAGCCAGATGAAAACAGAAAATCCATTAATGAAAAGAATTAGTTTCAGAAAGTGAAAGTCGCTCAGTTGTGTCCGACTCTTTGTGACCGCATGGACTATACAGTCCATGGAATTCTCCAGGCCAGAATACTGGAGTGAGTAGTCTTTGCTTTTTCCAGGGGACCTTCCCAAACCTGGAATTGAACCAGGGTCTCCTGCAGGTAGATGCTTTACCAGCTGAGTCACAATTAGTTTCAGAGGTGTGAACAAACTCAGAGATACTGTCTGTATCCTATACTGGCAGAGCTTTGTAAAGGGTACATGGATGCCTCCGACAAGCTGATGAAAAGTTATAGACCTCTCCACAGAAAAGCAGGCACATCTAGAACGCATGACACTGATGTGGAAGGTGTTATGTTTGGAGGAGAACCAGAATCTCAAGAGAAAAATCCCTGAACCACAGCAAAGAAAGAAATGTTCTTCTCAGACACAGAAGGGCTAAAATCAAGAAATGATGCCCAATTACTGTATGTACTGGGCCATGCAGGCAGAGATTACAGTGACATATAAAGGCCTGTGAGATAGAAAAACTTTCCCCAGTGACATTTACTTGTCTCATTTTAACAGAATATATATATAAGCTTCAATCTTTGCTGAATCTAACATGCTCTCCTCCTGATCACCACACCTTATACCCAAGGCGAAGACACATGCATTGCTCATTCTGGTGTAGTGTCCTGCACTATTTTCCAAAAAGTTTTACAAATTTCCTCTCTTTCCTTTCCTTTGAATAATATTAGACTGATGATGCTAAAGTAGACCCCCAAATTTTAAAGTCCTTTAGATTTCAACCTCGGAATACTAAAGGATATATTAGCTATCTCCTTCAAAGTCTTTTTTATAATTTGAATTTTATTTCATTCTTTCTCTCCAGAATTTCCACTCAATGCACCCTGATTTTCTTTGACCCAATCTTAGATGATCTCATTCAAATCAAGTTCTTGAAAATTTTCTCAATCCATCTTTTTAAATACAACCCTAAAAGTGTAACTTAGGTGGTAAAATCAGTTCTGAAGCTATTCGAACTACGCTTACTCAGCCTAATAAATCTTAGATTATTCTGTGCTTTTGCCAACATAAAATTATTAAACTATTAGGTAGTCTTGAATGAAAGGATTCCTTAGAAGTTTATAGCATTTTGAATCCACTGGGCTATATAAGTAGACCAAGTTATATCAATATGTTGCAAAAGTTAAGGCTATTTCAAGTTTCTTATTCAAGCTGTTTTTAGGGTCTTTCTATTCGAGCTGTTTTTAGGGGTCTTTCCATTCAAGCCATTATCCTTGATACTATTATTCATAGACAGGCAGCAGACAAGGTTCACATCAGTGGCACGTTGAACATCATGGCATATGATTACAACACAGGCCACAGGCAGGGATGAAGAACTGATTAGAATACTAGAAAAGTAAAATCCACAGGATAACAATACATGTCTGTGTAACAATATATCTACACAGAAATGTATTGCAGGGGATCAGTGAAAAAGTTCTCCATCAAATGACAGAATATCTAAAGAACATTGAAGGACAGCCTGGCACACAAAGCACAGTGTTTCTATTTCTGTTGTACTTGTAGGTGGCATGTTGGATTGGATATTAAAATATCTGTGTCACTGCACATCATGAAAAACTTCATTTAAATTACAACTAAAATCTATTCCTCTGGTAACTAGATTTAATCTTATTGAAGCCATTAATACTGACTAGTCCCCTTAGCTGAGTACTCCTTAAGGATACTTCTGTACATTTGTATTCATCTTACTTAAAATTAGGCCGCCTACCCTGTAACTGATATAAACTTGATATTATAGTTTACTTTACTCTCCTTAAACTCTATCCACTTCAGCTTTGTAAACAGATATATTTCTTTGTTTGCGTACTCACTCGTTCAGTTGTTTCCGACTCTTTGTTGACTCTGTAGAGTGCAGCCCACCGGGCTCTTTTGTCCATGGGATTCTCCAGGCAAAGAGTACTGGAGTGGATTGTTATTTCTCCTCCAGGGGATCTTCCTGACTCAGGGATAGAACCCGCATCTCCTGGGTCTCCTGCATTGCAGGTGGATTCTTTACCACTGAGCCATCTGGTTGGGATGTTTGTTTATTCTACACAGTTTCAGATATGGAATATGAGTGGAAGTCCATTGGAACAAAACTATAAAGCTTGTATCATCCCAAAGTTACCCCTAAGGAGCAGAAAAACAATTATACATATAAAATTTCACAAGCAGTCAATGTTCATTAAATATTTAAAAGGACAAATTCAGATTCTCTCTCACCAATATATCCAGTGTGTGAGCATGCTCAATAACTTCAGTCATGTCTGATACTTTGCGACCCCATGGACTGTAGCCCACAGGCTTCTCTGTCCATGGCATTCTCCAGGCAAGAATACTGGAGTGGGTAGTCATGCCCTCCTTCAGAGGATAGTTCCCACCTGAGGATCAAACCTGAGTCTCCCATGTCTCCTGCATTGCAGATGGATTTTTTACATACTGAACCACCTGAGAAGCCCAATATGTCCAGAGTAGTTCAAAAGAGCATTTTAAGACTTCCATAAAATGTAGCAAGAATTTCTGGAAGACAATTTTACCCCAAACACCATATATCTTTTATTATCCATTTTTCTTTGCTATTTATAATCGTCTAAACAATGGTATGATACCAAAATATGAAAGATCGTGTAGCTCAGCAATTTGTCACATCTTTTATAATGCTTCTAAACAGAATTTGCCAAATCTTGATCTTGTCAGAAATCTAAGCTGAAATTTAAGACTCTTTACTTTCAGCAGATCTCATTTTGATCTTTCTGAGCCCACTGTGCTACATGGTACACATGAGTCACCACTTTTGCAAGATACAGCCTGCAGTAGGAGTCGCGAGCTCAGCCAACAGACTATAATTACATTATTCAGTGATCTGCAGCCTGTGCCCCAAGCAACAGCTCAACACGCCACTAGTGGCCATGAAGGCAGGAAAGCAATGAACAAAAGTTAAAGCAGAGAAAAATAAAATCAACGTAAAAATTTCTTTTGCTCAATGGGGTTCAAGTTAGAATTAAAGTTGCAACATCCAAAATCACATTTGACTTCAAATTTGGGTAATAGCAAGAATCCAACAGAAAATTACATGTTGAAACTATTTGAGGTTGTGGATAGTTGCAGGAATTTTAAACTACTGTCACCTAAGCCAAAAACAGCCATTTTAACTCATGGCAACTAGTCTGCCAATTTCAAACTTGAAATGTTGAAATATAAATAATGCCTAAAAGAGGGCAATTTAATAGAAGTAATCAATATTTGATTTATACAAGGAGCATTATCCCCTACCAGCCAATAACTAGATTTCTGAATACAGCCAGGTAAGCATACACTGTTACCAAAAAGTTATTCATCAATTTTAAAAATTTATGTAAAATTGGCCAAAATATTTGTTGAGTTTTTCCATAACACCATACAGAAAAACCCCAATGAACATTTTGCCCAATGCAGTATACATACATATATGTGCATATACATACACATATATATTATGCATATATAATAATATTACTAATCAAAGGAAATACTCATCTGTTTCAATCAGCCAGCAGCCTACTAGAACTAATCACATGTATACACATGTTTGTCTCTTAGTCGTGTCCAGCTCTTTGGGATCCTATGGACTGCTGCCTGCCAGGCTCCTCTGTCCATGGAGTTCTCCAGGCAAGAATACTGGAGTGGGTTGCCATTCTCTCCTCCAAGGGATCTTCTCAATACAGGGCTCAAACCCAGGGCTCCTACATACCAGGCAGATTCTTTACCAACTGAGCCACCAGGGAAACCCCACATATATACACGTACATATATACATCGCTAAGTTGTGTCCAGCTCTTTGTGACCCCATGGACTGCAGCACTCCAGGCTTCCCTGTCATTCACTATCTCCTAGAGTTCGTTCAAACTTACTTCCACTGAGTCGATGATGCCATACAACCATCTCATTCTCTGTCACCCTCTTCTCTTTCTGCCCCCAATCTTTCCCAGGGTCTTTTCCAAAGAGTGGCTCTTCACATTAGGTATAATAATATTACAATATAAATCAAGAGAAATACTCATCTACTTAAATTAGCCAGAAGCCTAGTAGAACTAATTATGTATATCAGTGCAGATTTCAAACATGGGCAAAGGAACAACCTTTGTTTGCAGCATAAAAGAAAACTCTGCCTGGTTGGAACACTACCATGCCACTAAGTGATCTATTGATAACTTGTGGTTCAAAATACTGCCATCATCAGATTCCTTCCTTTGGTAGTACTATACATACTTTGATGTTAAGATAACATGTACACTTCATGTGCAAGATATAATGAAAGCAGAAACTGCTCCCTCGATTTAACCAGTAGTTATTTATGAATGTTGAGCTGTGCAAAATTGTGGTTATTTGCAGATCCTCATTAATAACACCTCAAACTATTTCTGCAAAGGCAAATGCACTTTGACATTCAATATTTTTTCTTCTCCATTATTTGAATTCCTTCTGAATAGAAGTAGAAAATAGGTAATTGTACCCATGGTTCAAATAGCAATACAGTTTATTTTAGGACTGTTTTGCGAGTCAATGGGTTCTTTGTCAGCTTCAGTGTTCGAAGAAATAAAATTGCTTCTCTTCCCACAATGTAAAATGCCAGAATGGTGTTACTTTCCTCAAGGAGATTGTGCAAAAGATAGTTCTATGATTAAAAATCCGTTAAGTGTTTCAAACTCTACCAATGAAATTTAGTTGCTCTAACAGAAAAAGAAAATCTATAAAACATTAGAAGCAGGGATAGATATTACAGCCTCAGTAACAGTCTAGATAGAATCAGCGCAAAACTAAATGCTTTCCTTTTGTAATATTAGTTTCAATTTAAGTTCCACATGAAGCATTTGGGGGTGTTCATCAAAGAACTGCTTAGTCAAAGTGTTTGGAGGATTATAGACATGATTATCAACAAAGTAAAGCATCTAGGCAGCACCTTGCCCCCCACCATACTTATGGTCCTTCATCCCTTCACGACCTCCAGGGCTCGATTCCAGCCTTATTGCCTAATGTCTCACAATAGATCTCATCACATACGTTTCTGTCTCTGAACACACCATTTCTCCAAGTTCTTGTTTGTCTTCTTCATGAAAACATCCATGACCTGAACTCTGTTCCCAAAGAACATGTGGGTGAAATTCAACTTCCAGCTTCTTTCATTCATTTACTCTGTCAAAGAAGCTGTGATTAAGATGAAAATTTTCCTTATTCTGATAAAGATATTTATGAATTTAGACTATATAAACTATGTACTTATTACTATAGACATTCTTTTAATGGCTTAACAGTCATCATGAAGGTCTTCCCAGATGGCTCAGTGGTAAAGACTCTGCCTGCCAAGCAGGGAGGTGGGTTTGATCCCTGGGTTGGGAAGATCCTTGAAGAAGGAAATGGCAACCCACTCCAGTATTCTTGCCTGGGAAATCTCATAGACAAGAGGAGCCTGACAGGCTATAGTCCCTGGGGTGAAAAAGAGCCAGACACAACTTAGTGACTAAACAACAACAACAAGCCATCATGAAACTACAGTCTGGAGAGAACTGTCTCATATTCATCTGTGAATGGTGCCTAGTATTAGCACATGGGAGTCACTCAGAAAATGTGCTTGAACTTAATTGAATTGCCTCCAATTTAATCCAAAATTTTGTATCTTTGATAAAGAAACTTTGCCCTTGGTGATCGTTAATACTTCTGACAGAGTAAAAATTTTAAGGTTTACTAGATGGTTTAGAAGAATCATTAAGTTAGTTAGTTACCCTGCACTACCCTCTGAAGAACACATGACTTAGCTGCCCTCCATAAAGGATACTCGACATTATACCAATTGCAGCTTGTGATGCTTCAGCATCTGTTCATATGACTTCAATTTTGAAAACTTATAGTTGAAATTATTTGTTCTCTTTGTCTACTTGCTTCATGCATGCAGTGTACCTTCAAGTTGCAGACTTAAAGAAACTTTGCCCTTGGTGATCGTTAATACTTCTGACAGAGTAAAAATTTTAAGGTTTACTAGATGGTTTAGAAGAATCATTAAGTTAGTTAGTTACCCTGCACTACCCTCTGAAGAACACATGACTTAGCTGCCCTCCATAAAGGATACTCGACATTATACCAATTGCAGCTTGTGATGCTTCAGCATCTGTTCATATGACTTCAATTTTGAAAACTTATAGTTGAAATTATTTGTTCTCTTTGTCTACTTGCTTCATGCATGCAGTGTACCTGCAAGTCGCAGACTTTGACTCCAGTCGCTCCGAGGGATGACTTCTTACCTACCAGCTCACCCCTCTATTGCCATAAATTAATTATGTATATGCCAGTACACCACACAACTAATATCTAAGTTAGATACTACACACAGACACACACACATGCTCTCTGTATTAAGGTTCTCCAGGAGTTGGTGATGGACAGGGAGGTCTGGTATGCTGTAGTCCATGGGGTCGCAGAGTCAGACATGACTGAGTGACTGAACTGAACTGAATTGAGAGAAACACAGCCAACTGTGTGTGTGTGTGTGTGTGTGTGTGTGTGTGTGTATATATGCATATATATACAATGCCTTCACAGAAACACTTAGAATCATATTTAACCAAATATCTGGGTACTATAGCCTAGCCAAGCTGATGGATAAAATTAACTATCACAAACTCCAAATGTCTGGGTTCTCCTATACTGCATTAAAGATGAAAAAACTTAATTTTGTTCATATAACAAAATGCTTCATCAATTCTCCTATAAAACTGCCCCAAATCTCCCTGGTCATCATTGACTGATATGGAGCTCAGGAAAAGGACAATATGTGGCTTTGGTTCCATATTATCATTTTGATGGAAATACCTTTAAAGGCAAACGCACGAAGCTTGTAGAATTAAGTTGCTAGCATAAAGACTGTCATATTTTATGATACATACTAGAAGAATCTGCTCTTCTCATAACATTTGTTTCTTAACTAGCTGCAATAAAACTTCTTTATTATAGAGTTCATAAAGCATTTTCACCTCCTAAATTCACTTCTTAAAGTAGCCATTAAGTGCCAACAATGTACCCATTTGTAATGCTATTAATAGCAATTATGATGCCAGCTGTAGCCAGCAAGAGGGTGAGATGCACTGAAAATGTTATCCCAAAGAACTTATACACTGTAGTCTTCTCAGTGATGATAGAATTCTCTGCTCTATATACAGAGCCAAAAAATATACAGCTTTGTCCTTCCAGTTTAATTTATAAAACATGTTTTCTCTGAAGAAAGAAAATCTAGGTAGGAAAGATATGTAAGGTGATTCTCACCACCCTCAACCATTTTCCTCAAATGTACTTCTGATCATGTCAAGTGACTGTTCACAAAAATCTTTGATAGAGTCTCTCGGTCAGCAAACTATACCAGATCCAGTCTGTGACCTGTTTCTGTGCAGCTTGAGAGCTAAAAATGGGTTTTACATTCTTAAAGTGTTGAAAAAAAATAGCAAAGAAGATATCTGACAGAGAATGCTTGTGAATACAGAGTCTAAAATATTTCCTGTCTAGTCTTTTATAGAAAAAGTTAAGAAGTTTGCCAACCCTTGGTTTAGAAGATGAAGTACAAAACCTATAATGTGATGTTTAACTCTTTTCACACTCTGAAGATCAGCTGACAGACAAACCATCCTTCAGGTGTTTGCTGTCTTGGTGTATCCTTCTTTTCCTCTCCTGTTATCTAAATTCAGTGTCCATCAAGATGATGCCCAAGTTCATCTTCTCCATGAAACTTGATCATGCTGCTCAATTTTGTAGTAATCTCTCCTTGGAACTCTTGACAGACATCAGTACGTGCTTTACTCACTGATGATCTTGCTTCTCTTTATACACATGTTTTAATTTAAACTTATCTTCCCAAGAAGAATATGATACCTTGACAGTGTTGTGCAGACATTAGTATCAGCAAGTCTTAAGGAATTTCTAGGTTCTATAAGTCTGATTTCTTTTTTGTCAATAACTAATCACCATTGTTCATGAGCAATTACAATTTACAAGTGTCACCAAACCTACACATAATTTTTTTTCATTTAATTCTCACCAAAGATTTGGTTGGTGAAAGGACTTCCCTAGTAGCTCAGTTGGTAAAGAATCTGCCTGCAATGCAGGAGACTCAGGTTCAATCCCTGGGTTGGGAAGATCCCCTGGAGAAGGGAATGGCAACCCACTCCAGTATTCTTGCCTGGGGAATTCCATGGACAGAAATAGTAGAATGGGAGTGAGGAAACTTTATGAAGATTTGCTTGGTACTTAACATTTAAAACATTCAGTCAACAAAAATGGAAGTAATTCATGAGCTCTAGATTCTGTGAGGAAGTTAAATTTGACAGAAGTCCTTTATGACATTGGATTTAAGTAATATGTTGGATCTGACACCAAAAATGTATGCAATAAAAGTATAAAGAAATAAATCTGGCCAGGGTGACAGGGATACACATGGCGGCTGGATCCTAACGCTCTCCATCTAGGGACCACTGCGAAGGTCCTTGTTTGGGATCCTGCCTCTAAGGAGTGGAAGCCAGGGCCTCCACTTTCTATCCATTTCTTCTCCGACCAGTACCAGCAAGGGGTTGTTGCCGGCTTCCGCATCCAGGATGAGGAACTATAAAGCAATTGACAAAATACAAGGGGGAACATTTTCTGAAGTTACTAAGATGCAGAAGCTGAGAGATGGAAACTACCATGCATGTAAGCAAATGAAACAGCATTTTGAAGCATTGAGCAAGAGAACAATCTGCGAGGGATACAAGCACCGAGACGCCTGAATCCACACCCAAACATTCTCGCGCTGCACAAAGCGGTATTTGACAGAAAATCTGGTTCTCTTGCACTAACATGTGAACTTATGGACATGAATATTTGTGAGGGCGAAGACACCCATTATCAGGAAAAAAGAAAAATTACACACTATACGTACCAGCTGTGTACGTCTCTGGATCACATGCCCAGAGATGGAATATTTCACAGAGAAGTAAAACCAGAAAATATATTAATAAAGCAGGATGTCCTGAAATTAGGGGACTTCGGGTCATGCCGGAGTGTCTACTCTAAGCAGCCTTACATGGAGTACATCTCCACCCGCTGGTACCGAGCCCCTGAGTGTCTGCTCACCCATGGCTTCTACAGCTACACTTTGAACCCATGGAGCACGGGCTGCGAGCTCTACAAGAAGGCCAGCCTGCAGCCTCTCTTCCCCAGAGCCCACAAGCTGGTCCAGATCTCAAGGATCCACGACATCATGGGCACGCCTGTGGAGAAGACCCTCGCTGAGTTCAAACAGTCCAGAGCTATGAGTTTTGATTTTGCTTTTAAAAAGGGATCAGGGATACCTCTACTGACAACCAACCTGTCCCCGCGATGGCTCTCCCTCCTGCACGGCAGTGGCCTATGAGCCTGACGAGAGAATCACTGCCCACCAGGTCCTGCAGCACCCCTACTTCCAGGAGCAGAGGGCTGCTGAGAAGCAAGCTCTGGCCAGGGACAGGCGAAAGGCCCCCCTGCTGTCTTCTCCGAGCGCCCTATGGCCCCAGAGCGACTCAGCAACACCTGGCAGATGGCACAGGAGGGCCGGAAGCAGAAAGAGCCCCCCCGAGGCCTGAGGAGGACCAGCCCTGGAGACAGGGACCCGCCTACCTGATGGAGCTGCCCAGGCTCCAGCTGTCGGGAGCAGCCAAGCTTCCCTCGTACTCCAGCCCCGCACTGCAGTCAGTGTTCGCCCGAAGGCGCCACTGCTGAACCCCCGAAGTGCGTCGGTGGAACCCAGAAGACAGCCACGCAGAAGGACATCAAGCCCAGCCTGAAACAGTACCGCCTGCCCACGACAGAGCGGAGAGGTGGGGGCTCCTGAGGTCTGCGGCTTCCTGCTCGGGATGTGCCTGCACCAGCGAGCAGGGCCGGGGGCTCCAGGGGGCCTGGCGTCTTGTCCCAGGAGAGACCCCCGTTCCGGAACCTGCACCACCACCTCGGCCTGGAGCCGCTGGCTGGAGGCGGCCATGTCCAGAGGGCAGCTTTACTGTGCGTTCTAGTCTAATACATCTGTAAAACCACCTCATTCTAGCGTTTTATTTCATTTTCATAACGTAATGATTTGGGGCAGGGAATATTTTGTAATTTTTGTATGAATCAGAACAGAGAGATTATACTGTGTTATGTATTATTTAGGCTGGTTTCACCAAGGGCTCCGCTGGCCTGCAGTCCATCAGCAATAGTGTTTAGCACAGTTCTGCTTCCAGATTATACCCTTTGAGGTCCCTGATTTTATTAAAGAATAAGATGTCAAACAAAATAAAAAATAAAGAGATAAATCAGACTTCATCAAAATCAAAAAGTTCTATGCATCAAAGGACACAATGGATAGAGTGAAAAGGCAACCTATGGAATGGGATAGAATATTTGCAAATTATGTATCTGATAAATGGTTACTCTGCAGAATATGTAGAGAATGACCAGAACTAAACAGAAAACAAACAACTCAGTTAAAAAGTGGTCAAGAGGCTTGAAGAGACATTTCCCCAAAAAAAGATATACAAAAATGACCAACAAGCCCAAGAAAGGTTGCTCAGATCATCACACTTGCTGCTGCTGCTGCTAAGTTGCTTCAGTCGTGTCCGACTCTGTGCCACCCCATAGAAGGCAGCCCACCAGGCTCCCCCATCCCTGGGATTCTCCAGGCAAGAACACTGGAGTGGGGTGCCACTGCCTTCTCCCACACACATCCTTAAGGAGATGCAAATCAAAACAACAGTGAGATACTGCTTTTGATGGCTATTGTCCAAAAACAAACAACCAAAAAAATAACAATTGTCAGCAAGGATGTGGTGAATCTAGAATCCTTGCTCATTCTTGGTAGGAATGTAAAATGATGCAGGCTCTGTAGAAAACGATATGATGGTTCCTAAACAAATTAAAAACAGAACTACCATATGATATGACAATTCCACTTCTGGGTTTATGCCCAAAAATGAATGAAAGCAGGCTCCAAGAGATATGTAAACACTGTTTATATCAGCATTTTTCACAATAGCTAAAAGATGGAAGCAGCCCAAGTGTCCATCAACAGATGAATGGATAAACAAAATATGGTCTATACATGTAATGGAATATAATGCAGCCTTAAAGAGGAAGGAAATTCTCACATATTCTGCAACCTGGAGGAACTGTGTGGATATTATGGTAAGTGAAATAATCTAGTCACAGAAGGACAGATAAGGTATGATTCCCCCTTATATGAAGTATCTGGAGTAGTCAAATCCATAGAGAAACAAAGTAGGATGGTGGTTAGGAGGGGTTGAATAAAGGAAGGAGGAAATTGTTTACTCACTATAGGGTTTCAGTTTTGCCAGGTGAAAAATGATTGGAGATTGATTGTACAACAATGTGAAGATACTTTGCAGAACTGAGTGGAACACTTGAAATGATTTGGATGACAAATTTTATGTTCTGTATATTTTTTATAAAAACAGATTTCATAGAAGTCTTCTAGTCTTGTCCTGAAGGACTATTCACCACATTAACAAAACAAAATGGCTATATGAGATGGTGAAATCATAAGTACAACCTAAACCTAAGATTTCTAAAATGGGCCGTGTGCCCAGGCACCTGAAAGAAGTTAGAGTCTGCTTCTTTTTCACACCTGTGGAAAAGCAGAAATGTTCATGTGTTCTCCAGTAAGGTTAAAAAATTGCAGCTTTAAAAAGTCTTCTTTTCTCCAGCAAACAGTGACTGTGCTCTTGCATGAAAGTATAAACATGATCTCATGATTTAATCAATTCACCTCATTTTAAAAAATCTTTTGCCTTTTACAGTAAAATAGAGAAGGTGAAGGTGAATGTGAAGTCGCTCAGTCGTGTCCGACTCTTTGCGACCCCATAGACTGTAGTCTATCAGGCTCCTCCGTCCATGGGATTTTCCAGGCAAGAGTGCTGGAGTGGATTGCCATTTCCTTCTCCAGGGGATCTTCCTGACCCAGGAATTGAACCCGGGTCTCCCACATTGCAGGCAGCCGCTTTACCATCTGAGCCACCAGGAAAGCCATAAAACAGAGAAACTATGTAGAAATCCAAAGCTTTGTTATTGTTCAAGGGATTAACTTAGCACATGAATGGAAACTAAACAGTAGTTGGCATTTGTCAATTTCCTCCCAGGTGACTTGACAACTGGGACTTGAGCTGCTGCTGGGCATCATTAGTCATTAAGTGTGTCAAATAATTTCACATCATTAGTTAATTCAAATTTCCATGCCACAAAATAATCAGATTATCAAATTGGTGTTCTGTGCAAAACACAAAGGCTTATTGAGATTCAGAGAGGGCTTAATTTCTACTTGAAAAAAACTTTTAGGAAAGTTGGAGAGATAATTCTACACATGAAAAGGTTAAATGGCAACACAACACTGAAAATATAAAGAAAACCAGGAAAGGGAGGTCTTAAGGACGTGAGTGTTTAAATACAGAGATTACCTATAAAGGGCTGTGGTTTTTACAGAGACCTCGAAAAGCTTTGCAAAGACTTACAGGCAGGGATATATGAGAACAAAGTTCTCAGCTGAGAGTAGTTGGCTCCCCTGAAGATGCTGAGCAAGGCAGGCTTGGCAGTATTTTTGGCTGCCACAGTTGGGCGGGGGAGTGGTACTGGTGTCTCATGGCTAGACGCCAGGGATGCTGCTAAACATCCTATGCTGCACAGGATTGTTCCCCACAAAAAAAGAATTATCTGGCCGAAATGTCAGCAGTGCTAAGGTTGAGAAACCTTGGACTAAAGCTAAACCGTTTTCATAAAAGGGATTTTACTAAAGGATGAAAGGAAAAGATATGACAGATGGAAGTAAAGAATCATGAATACAAAGAACTAAAGGGCAGAAGCATTAAGGGGTGCTAAGTGGATCAGTTTAACTTGAGTGAAGGGCTTTATACAGGCGTGGCCAGTCTTCAAATACAGACTGGAAAGAGCATATGAGATGCGGAGCTCTGCTATTATGAGATGTGAGACTTTGCACAATCATTTGTCTCCTTGGAGCCTGACTTTTCTTATCTATAAAATGAAAATAACATTTACCTCTTGTATTGGTTGTCAGACTTCCCTTGTGGCTCAGACGGTAAAGCATCTGTCTACAATATGGGAGACCCGGGTTCTATTCCTGGGTTGGGAAGATCCCCTGGAGAAGGAAATGGCAATCCACTCCAGGACTATTGCCTGGAAAATCCCATGGACAGAGAGGCCTGATGGGCTACAGTCCATGGGGTCGCAAAGAGTCGGACACGACTGAGTGACTTCACTCACTCATTTCATTGGTTGTCAAGGTCAAATCAGATAACATAAAAGTGCCTCCTGTGCTGGAAGGATGATAGAAGATACATAGGAACAGGGAAAAGTCAACCCTTTGAATTATCTACACTGCACGATTTATTGAGGTTCAATTTTCAATTGCTAATTGAAATGACTAATTTTCAGTTACTACCACAATCAACCGAAAGCTGATTAGTTAAGCTCTTATTATCTGTTTACATCCTTTCCTTCATTTACTCAACAGATATTGGGTTGGCCAAAGAGTTCCTTTGAGTTTTTCTATAAGATCTTACGGAAAATGCCAATGATTTTTTTTTTTTTTTGGACCAACCCAATATTTCTTGTTTTCTTCTTTTCAGGCAATGTTCCCTTTCTTTAATAGAGTCTTCAATCTCTTAGAAAAAAAGAGATTTATTTTTTTTTTATGAAAGGAAGTCTTACAAAGACTCTGCATGAATAATGTACAGATGACTCCAAACTTGTAACTCGTTTCCTTAACAAAAATCATAAAGGGATCTTAAGTCTGAAGTCTCCTGTGAGATACTTGCAATTTATCCTGATCTCTGCTATTACTGATACATCTAAGCTCTCCCTTAATATGACCAAATTTTCTCCACGCAAGCTGAAAACACTTTCTTTTCTGTTTCACCAAGTTCATGTGCATGCAAACGTGCTTAGCCATAACTGACTCTTTGCAACCCCATGGAATGTAGCCAGCCAGGCTCCTTTGTCCATTCTTTCTAGGCAAGAATACTGGAGTGGGCCTCCAGGATTTCTTGCTGACCCAGGAATCAAACTGTATCTCCTGCTTTAGCAGGCAGATTCTTTCCCACTAGTGCCACTTGGGAAGCCCAATCTTTGTTCTTAAATACATACAGACTTTCTCACATACAGAGTGCCTTTGTTAAAATCATTGCCTGATTCAGTGGTATATAGATTGCTCCCATTGACTAGACAAGCATACAATTTTTTAGAAATAGCCCTGGCTGTGACCACTGTCCACATGGAGTCCTGAGGCTGCAGTAAACAAGTGTTGGTCGTCACTTCCAGGGTGACGACCTGGAATGGCTATACTACAGGGTGTAGCCTTGAATGTGGAAAGATAGATGGCAGAGAGAACTTGAGATATCATGAACTGCCTAAAACAGCTCTATGAGGGCACAGAATAGAAAACAGTCAACACTGGCCAAAGCAAGTAGAAAATGATGTCATGGTAAGAACTGAAAAATGAGTAGGTGTGTGCGTGCTAAGTCTTTTCAGTTGCAGTTGCATTCAACTCTTTGCAACCCTATGGACTGTAGCCCACAGGCTCCTCTGTCTTTGGGATTCTTCAGGCAAGAATACTGGAGTTGGTTGCCATGCCCTTCTTCAGGAGATTTCCTTGACCCAGGGGTCAAATCTGTGTCTCCTCTGGCTCCTGCACTGCAGGCAGATTCTTTACCACTGAGCCACCAGGAAGTCCAAGTAGGTCCTTGACAGACAAATGAGGGGCAAGTATTCTAAGCAGAATCAACAGCTTGAAGATTAAAGATTTACAGGAGGAAGAAGGCTTGGAATAGGTGAATGCCACAGTTGGTTCCCCATGGCTGGATCATGAGGGAGGTGGGTGAGTGGAGAGGCCAGAGAGGCACAGTGACCTGAACACAAGGCCAGGTGCACCACACACATGGGTTTGGACTTTTGTAAGGTTATGATGAGTTGTTAAATGATCTTACCAAAGAAGGTAATATCATATTTGTGCTTTCAGAAAGTCCCTTTGGCTGCAATATGCAAGCTGAACTAGAAAAGGCAAGACCAAAGAATAACTGTTGCAAATATCAACAGAACCATTTCTTGACTTCTATACTTGAGCTTGTGACCTATGTCATGAAACAAATTAGATGATAAAAATGGGGTCCCCTGTACACAACGTTATCTGGCGAGAGGCAATATTTCTTGCTTAGTGTGTTAGTTCAGGGTCCTCCAGAGAAAAGGAAGGCCCAGGATTGATAGATGATAGTGAAAGATAGATAGGTAGATGATAGATTTTAAGAAATTTATTTCAGTAAATTATTCTAAGAAATTTGCACAAATGATTAAGGAAGCTGGCAAATCCAGAATCTTCAGGGTAGGCCAACAGGCTAGAGACCCAGAGAAGGGACAGCCCTGCATGTCAAGTCAAAGGCCTTCAGGCTCCAGATCCAGGAAAGAGCAACAGTGCAGTTCATGTCTAAAGGCCTTCAGGATGGAGACACAGGAAAGAGCCCATGTTGCATTACAAATTCAAAGGAAGTAGTAGGAATGGAGAAGTGGCTGTTAACTAGATCCGGGCTTGTTTGGCCAGATATTTCTGAAGCTAAATTCTCTGCACTGTGGCTTAGGGATCACAAACAGGAATATAAATGGAAGAAGAGCCAGGCACACAGACACTCACAGTCGTAAGCCTTAATAATCTCCCTCTTCCTTTTTTTTGACATCAAGGATAGTCTGACAGTTTAGGATGACCTAACCAAATAGGATGTATCTGGGTACCAGTAAAAGCGAATTCTTCATTATTCTCTGTACATAGTAATGTGATCACAGGTAAATGATCCTGTTAACTAATCAATTCTTTTTTAATAGATGCTTATTTAAAGCGTGAGTTATAATTGTGCTCCCAAGGCCTAATTCTCTGCCCACACACAGTAAGTCTTTCTCAAGTAAGTTACTTATGAAATTCTTTCCCATCATTGGTAATTAACTTTTTGGAAAGCCAATCTTAACATGTACAGTATTGCGTACAATCTACATTCATGATTCTCTATTAATGAACAGATATAATCAAAATAATGCATTAGAGACCATCAAACCTTTCAGATAATTTTTTTTTTTAGATTGTTGTCAGTATCCCAGCAAGGATAATAAGAAACTAATGAGGATAGTGACAATAGAAAGAGAAAAAAAAAATGGGACCAACGGAAAAGACATTGCAAAGCTCAGATAGAATCTGGTGACTTAACACAAATGGCGGGACAATTACCTTGAAAACAGGAAATAACAAAAACAGCAGATCAAATATATCGGGGAGAGTTCTACTTTATAAATGCTAACTTGGTATTTCCAAAATCTTATCCAGGAGGAAATGTTCAAGCTATAGAGTAGAATCAGCCTAGGATCAATAACTAGGATTTGAAATAAAATATTTTTAATGAAATTAATATGGAAAAAAGCTACAGATTTGGAAAATCTCTGAAAGATGAGCTAACAGAGAAAAGAATAAAACTGAAGATGAAAATAATCTGTCATAAAAAAAAGAAAATAATCTGTCATATCTTTAGGAATAGAAAGCAGAAAATTTGATAGGGAAGGAGCAATTAAAAACTAGAGCAAGGGACCAAAGATTGAGGTTAAGAGAAGAAAATTTCACTTGACCTTGTTTATACCTCCCTTAAATTGGCCAATTTATCCAAGATATCATCCCAATTCTCCTTTTATTTACATCAACATTTTTATAAAATAAACATTCTACCACATGTCCTAGTAGCTGACATCCACTTGAACGTCTGCTCATCGCATAGGACCCATATCCCAACCACTCTCTTGAAAGTGCCCTCTAAAATCTCAGGCTATCTGATGATTAAAATCTATGGGCTTTCAAATTTTTCTTTTCTTACTTTATTTCTCTGCATTCTTTGGCATTATAGACCACACCTTTATTTTAAAATATTTCTTAACTTGGTTTATTAAAACCAATAATTTCTGGATTTCTAAACACTGGGGCGTAGGAATTTCTCAATCTCTGTCTTGTTCTTTTAGTTCTTTGACTCTAAATACATTCTCCACATTTCTTTCAACTCACCTCTCATATTTTTAGCAATCCCTAGGCAGTTTCTCTTATACATGTCAATTCAGTCTATAGACTGTGATGACCCCCAAGTCTCTTTTTATCTACTCAGATCTTTCTTCTGATCTCTGTCCAATAATACTTGATTGCCCACAAGATATGTCCAACTGGTGGGCCCATAAACATCTACAAGTTTACATTCCTCAAACATAACGCAAATTCTTCTCCAAATCTGCCCTTCTTCCACTATTTCCGGTCTTAAATAAAGGGCTTCCTTCTATCCAGTGGTCTAAGCTAGAAACCTAAGAGTCATTTTAAGTTCCTCTATCCTCCAATTATCATAATGAAGCATAGAGCTGGGCATGAAGTCTTAACTAAGTCTTTTCTAATTACCCCCTTTTTTTCCATTTCAACTGCCATTACCCTTATTCAACATAGTTATCTCTTATCTAGAATCCTGCAATAAGCTACTAACTGATCAATCTATTTCTTATTTTACCTTATATCTCTGTATCATTCTGCTTCTCCATGTTTTTCTCCAGTATGCTCACCCCGAATACATCCACCATACTGATATTTCCAAAAGGTTTCATGTCATAGCGATGACATACTTGGAAAATTCTCTTCATAACCTACAGAAACAAATTTCCAACATAAAATCTTCCATAATTTGGCTTCTGCCTAACTCAAATAATCATATTACTCAGCCTCAGATCCCTGTACTGTACTTAGTCACTCAGTCATGTCTGACTTTTTGAGACCATACTGGCTGTAGCCCACCAGGCTCCTCTGTCCATAGGGATTCTCCAGGCAAGAATACTGAAGTGGGTTGCCATCCCCTCCTCCAAGGGATCTTCCCCCACCCAGAGATCGAACCCAGGTCTTCCACATTGCAGGCAGATTCTTTACCATCTGAGCCACCAGGGAAGCCCATATATCCAGACAGAATTCCCCTATACCCTGAAATTCCCAGCCAAGCTTCCATTACAAAGCTCTTTTCTTTGCATAGAACATTTTCTCCTCGTGTCACAATTCTCTTTTGTGACCCATGTCACCATTCCCTCCTCAGTTCAAATGTTATTCTCCTCTAGTACCTACTGCATGCCAAGGACTGTACTCAATGCCAGGACTATAAAAACAGTGGACTCCACATGGTAAATAGCCAGTGAATATGTTCTTAATGAAACTATAAAGCAGAAACTAAAACAGGTTCAAAAAATGATTTCAAAATACAACAAAACACATGACAGAGGAATATGGCTGGTTCTTCCCTTGAGGAGTAGGGGATCAAGAAATGTGGTCTGGGAGCAATGACCACCTTAGAGTTCATGTTCACCAAGTAAATAGAATTGGAAGAATAATTCCACCACAGAAGATTAGCCTGAACCACAAAAATAGCACAGCATGCAAGAGGAAGTTGCAAATGCTTCCACTGGACTGGTACACAGAAAGTTACATGGACAGGTGAAAAAGGCCAAGGTTGAATCGAAAGAGATGGAGAAGGAGCATTAAATGATAATGCTGAAAAAGATGGTTGGCTAAAACCACGGAAGGATGTGGACACAAGCATCCAATTACTAAGACAATAGGAAAATTGTATGGAAATAGTTTTCAAAGAAGGATGGGGTATGAAGGACAAACCAGAAGTTTAGGCCACAGATGATGATTGTGGGGGCCCTATAAGCAGAAGATGAGCGTGTGAATTCATCAGAAAAGATATCGTGAAGAGGAGAAACAGATGCGAGAGCAAACGCGAATGAGCACACAGTAGATTGTGTGTGGTTTGGGGTGAGGAAGAGGGAAGGAGTCCATGCTGATTCCTGCTTTCATGATTCAGGTGACTTGGTGGGTATTACTATGGCAATTCAATCTTTTGCAGAAACAAAAAGTTTTCCATTTTACTAGTGTCATTGTTTTTTAATTAACCACTGTTAATAAAGATGAGCATATTTGAACCTGTCATTTTCTTGACTAGCAAACCTAAAGATTCCAACACATAACAGTCTTAGTTAATATTTTCACTTGTATTATTTTACAATTTTTCTTCTTGCTGCTAGCAAACACCAGAGGCATATTATTTTTTGAATTCATTCTTGAGTCTCCAAGGATTGGATTCCTATATTCTACTTTTTTGTTTTCAAAAACAAAAAATGTGAAACTACTTTCTCTTCTAAAAAAAAATACAAATTTTTAGAATCTGTATTGATTAAATGTCTTTAAATAGCAACTTACCTGTGGTATATATCCCACTGACAAGAAAATCTGTGATTTTGTTGGTCACAATAAAAAACCGTACCTTACCCCTTTCTACAGTGTTGGTATAATTGCACAACTTGTTCTTTTTCCTTTTCAGTTAACAATGCCAAAAACATATGTGGTGAGTTACCAGCCAAAATAATTGAAATCTGGGATTCTTGGCTGCCAGTAGGGCAACACCAAACCTCAGGAGCTAACAAGAGGTGTCGATGATTCATTAACAAAACATAAAATTGTGAGATGGGTAACTAAGCATGCAGTAAGAGCCAATTACTGCGATTCATTCCACAAGTTTGCCTTTGGCTGGAACTGCCAGTCAGCAATCTCACCATTGGCTGCCATTCTCAGGAAAGTTGATGCTTGCGTATCAGAACATTTGGGCTATTTGCATGGAGGTGAAAGAGGCCAGTGGATTACAAAGTTCCCCTACTTGTCATCACAATATTAATCTAGAGGGAAATTAGGTGAGATCTCTAGTGCAGAAAGTTCTACAATCTTCCATATTAAGGATAGACATCTTATGCTTTGAATGGCGGGTTTGTTTAAAGAACTTTCACACCCATTTGATCAGCACAAGTTGTATATTCATAAGTGTATGTACTCCTAAGTAAGTGTTAGAGATGACAAGGAAACTGATACTTAGGAATATTTAATGTCTTGCCCAGAATCCAGTTTCCCAATTCTAGCCTCTGTTCAGTAACCTAAATTAGCATTTCTACACAAGCATTCTAAATTTTGTTAGAACAGTAACTTGTTTATTAACACATCCCCAGCTTAATAGCTTTTGACATAAAAGGGAACTGCTTTTCAATCACTTCTATTCCCATGAAAAACAGTATTTATAATCTGTTAACATTTCATGTCATCTGCTAAAAAAAAAAAAAGAGAGAGAGAGAGAGAGATCCCAATCCAGTTGCTGTCAGCCAGCACTCCAGAAGGTAAAATGGAATCCCCCCAGATTGTTGTATTTCATGCCATGTCTGCTGCTTCACAACACAAAGCAAATAGAGAAGATCGGTGATTATATAGTATGGCCAGACAGACAAACGATGCAAATCAGACTAAACAACATCTCCACATATTACCTAGCAGTTCAAATATTTAAATTTCCTTCACACACCTTATTAATTTTATATTTCCCCCTTTAACTTTGATCTGTAGATTTTACCTATTATAGATATTTTCCGTTGAAACTATCTTTATTTTTCTTTATACATTAATTAAATATTTATTGAGTGCCCATTATCTTTCAGACACTGAATATCACTTGAAATGGAGTTAACTGGGATCTCAAGGTCATTGTAAGGTACAAATTTAATAATGATTACCAAAGAACTCAAATATGCAAATAATTTAATTCCTACTGTTATTTTAATCTCCTAAAGATGGCATGCCCAAATATGACTCATGTTCTGTTAATAGATTATAAGGATATGCCTGAAAGTTATGTGTCTGTCACAAATTGTCTCCATGGATGAACATTAAAACTGAATGAAGCTCTTGGGAAAAACATCCAAATGAAAAGTGAGAAGTCTTGTCAACCATCTGGAACTTTCCTACATGACGCCAAACATCCAGATTCTTGTTCAAATCTGGATGGAAATTAGCTGTCATTTAGTTACAACTTGAGCTATTTTTTTTTCAACATTCAGATGGTTCTTGTAAATATTGATTTCTAGACTGTTATGTATGCCTAAGACAGCATCTCATCAACAATATGAGGGTTTTAGTTTTAGTTTTGATATTTCTGAACAAAAGCAGATCATTAACCAGTTTTGTAGTAACACAATAGGCAAGTGCTAATCCAGTTGTAAGGAAAGCATTTCAGCTGAAATGGTCATGTCTGAACTGAAGACTGGGTTTAACTTTCGTAGAAATATAAATGTAGAAGTTTAGACTCTCCTTTCTACATTGTTTATAAAATAGAAAAAGAAGATTAACATCTCATGTTTATGACTAACACTTGATAAACTTAATTAAACAGAGCACTCTCATGAAGACATACATTTTTGTCACCTCCTCCAGTAAAAAAAAAAAGTTTGAATGAATTGTTCAACCATTGTACAATGTTGAATGTTGAGTTTCTAAAGTTCTTAAGAAATCAAAAGTTACCCTTAGTTCCACCCATAAAATTTCTGACAGATGATCTAATCAATATTTGGTATTTAATGTGATATTTTCACCCTGATGTTGGAAAATCCCATGGAGAGAGGAGCCTGGTAGGCTGCAGTCCATGAGGTCCCTGAGAGTCGGACACAACTGAGTGACTTCACTTTCACTTTCCACTTTCATGCATTGGAGAAGGAAATGGCAACCCACTCCAGTGTTCTTGCCTGGAGAATCCCAGGGATGGGGGAGCCTGGTGGGCTGCCGTCTATGGAGTCGTACAGAGTTGGACACAATGAAGCGACTTAGCAACAGCAGGTAAGACTCTCCAGTAGAGAAGATGAGTGTTGAATTTCTTTCTCAAAGAGAATATATTCTATGTTTTCAGTGAGCTTATTGCACTACTTAAACTGTTTTTTCAAGGTAAATATTGATATTTTATTTGTATAGTATAGATTTTTAATAAAATAGAAATATTATCATGAATTAGCAAAGTTAGTATTACCTGCTGCCTTAAAACAAAATGTATGATTCTAAGCAGAAATAAATTTGAACAGTTTTATTTATAAAATTTTATACATGTAGAATGGAGAAGGAAATGGCAACCCACTCCAGTACTCTTGCCTGGAGAATCCCAGGGATGGGGGAGCCTGGTGGGCTGCCATCTATGGGGTTGCACAGAGTCGGACTTGACTAAAGCGACTTAGCAGCAGCATACATGCAGAAAACATATACACCAGAAAAATCTTAATGCTTTGCTGACATTGGTAAATCTAGAGTTCCTTTTTAATGTATATAATATTCCTTTCAGTTTGATATAATTAATGGTGGTTTAGTCACTAAAAAGTCATGTCCAACTCTTGTGACCCCATGGACTGTAGCCTGTCAGGCTCCTCTGTCCATGGGAATCTCCAGGCAAGAATACTGAAGTGGGTTGCCATTTCCTTCTCCAAGCAACTTTCCTGACCCAGGTATTGAACCCTGGTCTCCTGCACTGCAGGCAGATTCTTTACTGACTGAGCTAGGAGGGAAGCCCATATAACTAATACTGTCATTAATTCAATGGCATGAGTTAATAAATTTAACCAACTTAGGTGCAGTTTTGAAATTGATATCCTTTTGCTTCAAAGTTTCAAAATGAAATTATTTCTTCTAAAAGAGGTAAACCAGCATGATCCACATGGATGCAAATATTACAGGGAAGTGTTTTCTTGATACTCAATGCAGTTGAAAGAAAGTGAAAGTGTTAGTCACTCAGTCATGTCCTACTCTTTCCGACCCCAGCCAAGCTCTTCAGTCCATGGAATTCTCCAGGCAAGATACAAAAGTGTGTAACCATTTCCTTCTCCAGGGGCCTTCTTTACCCAGGGATCAAACCCAGGTCTCCTGCACTGCAGGCAGATTCTATACCCTCTTTACCCTCTGAGCCAGGTTTGGAAGAAGTTGAGTGAGTGAGTGAAAGTCACTCAGTTGTGTCCGCTCTTTGCAGCCCCATGGACTATACAGTCCATGGCATTCTCCAGGCCAGAACACTGGAATGAGTAGACTTTCCCTTCTCCAAGGGATCTTCCCAACCCAGGGATCCAATCCAGGTATCTCGCATTGCAGGCAGATTCTTCACCAGCTGAGCCACAAGGAAAGCCCAAGACTACTGGAATGGGTAGCCTATCCATTCTCCAGCAGATCTTCCCAACACAGGAATTAATCCAGGGTCTCCTGCATTGCAGGCAGATTCTTTACCAACTGAGCTATCAGGGAGGCCCTGGAACAGGTTAGGGAAGCCCTGGAACAGGTTAGGGATGTGAACCTACTTTTCAACTACAAAGTTTTTGAAGTCTAAATATAGATCAAGTATTGTTGATGAAAACGTGGTGGCCAAACTGAAATGAGCAAGATGATCTATGAAAAATTTACATAAATGCAATATTATATACACATATGAGTACCTTGAATTATGTGCTCAAGTCCACTGTTAATTCCCCTTTTTAGCCCAAACATTAAAAAAGCTCACAGATGCTATCCAACTTGCAATGATTGCAAGAAAAATCTCAGATGTGGATTGGGCATTGGCATAAACTTAGCTAGTTGGCATCAGCATTAGTAACAGGTGGCAGAGCAGGCAGTGAAATTGCAAAGGCAGGACAGTTTGCATTTCCTGTGTCATCTCAACCTTTTTTTAGTAAGTAAGTTTAATTTTGGTAATTGGGAGAAAATTTGTTTTTTTTAATGGAACTCCTAAAACCTTAAAATATTTATTCATTATTGTTAATATTTAAGTGCATCTAGGTTTTTAACTTATCATTTGAGAAATAGTAATGGTGTCTTTACATATCCTGTAATATATACAATTTTTTCACATGCCTCATTATATTTTTCCCCACTACCAGGCATGAATCTGAGAGCTCAAAAAATGAAATCCAATTATATTAACAACTTCTATCAACAAACTTCAAAGAATAAAATCTAATTATATTAACAACTTCTATCAACTAACTTCCTCATTGTTGCACACTTGATTTTAAGAAATGTTGCCTCATTTTCACAATGTCCCTAGTACTGATACTTTATTAATCCAAATAATTACTATTGCCAATATCTAAAAAATATCTACTACATGATGTAAATTTTTGCAATTTTCTTAGGGCAATAATATTTCTATTTGGATTATGACTTGCAATGTGTTTTAGATTTACTGTTTATAGTTTATACTTGTACTGAAATTGGAAACACAAGTAGAAAAATCTTTAGTATTATGTAAGTATGATTAAAAGTAATGCCAATTATTCATAAAGATGTAAGTGTTCCTTTTAATTTTAAGTCTAATAGTAAAGAAAAATAAGTGTTCAGTTCATGAAAAAGTATAGGGTTTAGGTTGAGATAAACTCTGCCTTTTATAATTCACTTATCTCTAAGTTTTATCTGAGCAAAAGACAGAATAGTTTTTATTTATAAGGCTGTGATGATAATTAAATGATTCTTTCTGAGGGCTATGAGGGAAAGACCTGTTCCAGAACTCTCTCTTTGTCCTGCAGGCGCCCATCTTCCTCCTGTGTCTCTTCATATGGTCTTCCCTTTGTGTATATCGCTATGTCCAAATTTCCCCTTTATAAGATGGCCCAGTCATTTCGGATTAGGATACCCACTACTGATCTCATTTTAAAATGATCCTTTCTGGAAAAGACCCGATGGCCAAATAAGGTCACATTCTGAGTGATTGGGCATTAGGACTTCAATATATGAATTTTAGGGATGGACACAATTCAACCCATAACAGACACCAACTAAAAGGAACTTAACTTTGTTTAAGAGACCAAGAATCCAGACACTGTTATTGAACTGAATTTGGGTTCCCTCACACACCACCAGCAAAGCCAGTTTACTGACACTTGGTTGTGGTGAAGGGAAGTACATGTTTATATGCATGGCACCAAGCAAGGAGAATCCCATGGACAGAGGAGTTTGGTGGGCTACAGTCCGTAGGGTTGCAACGAGTTGGATACAACTGAAGTGACTTAACACACAGACAAGGAATACAAGCTTCTGATGTTCAGAAGACTAGAACTCCCCTCTGGTTTTCAGGGAAGGGTTTTAAAGACAACGTATAGGGTGAGGCCTGAAGGGTTCATGACTTTCATCTGATTGGTTGGTGGTGAAACACTGAGGTGATGTTTTAAGAATTCTAATCATCAAGCTTCTGATTTCAACAGGTCTAGGATCTACAGGTGCTTGTGGTCAGATGTGGTCACCAGCCTCCTTCTGAGCTTGGTAACAACTCCAAACTATCTGTCAGATTATGTATATCTCTTGAGGGGGAGCTTTGCTGTTGTTTAGCCACTAAGTAGTGTCTGACTCTTTTGCGACTCCATGGACTGTAGCCCACTGGGTTCCTCTGTCCATGGAATTTCCCAGGCAAGAATACAGGAGTGGGTTGCCACTTCCTTCTCCAGGGGATCTTTCCCACCTTCAACTTCTGAATTGCAGGTGGATTCTTTACTGTTGAGCCACTGCGGAAGCCCCTGCGGGGGAACTAGGACTCTGTTTTTTATCAAGCTATTATTGTTCGAGCTATCTGGCTTAACTTCTGCATTCCCTCACTTCCATAATTAGTAACTGTGTAAGCCTTCTCCTTGGAATTCAGGAAAAGCCAAAGAGACTAAAATCTTTTTTTTTTTTTTTTACACAAAAAGAAATGAGGGACCCAGAAGAGGGCTTTTGTACCTGGGAGGACCCCCACAGGGTCCAGCTTAGTTTTAATACCAAGTACAATTTCTATCTGGCTTCTTCCTTCAGCAGGATTATTTGAGTGCTCAGTTAAAGTTGTATCTCCATCAATTAGGACAAACGGCTGCCCTACTAGAGCTAAACCTCTCTATTGGGGTCACACTAGGTTTGTCATAATTCATATCTCCTGTTTTCCTTTACCAATTTTTTAATATTTTAATTTTGCTATCGTCCTATTCTTCCTTTGTCTATCTCCTTATAAATCACTTGTACCTACTAAAGTTTGAATTTTCCCACTTTGGAGAATAAAATTAATTTAAAATCAAATGAAATACTAGTATTTAAGCCTTTCATGAACATTTTGGCTCATATCCATGTCATTGGTCTTAGTGACATCCAGTGGCCATGACAAGTCAGTGGCAGGATTTCAGGTCGTTCCAAAAATATTTTTATGTATTTTTTATTTAAACATAGGAAAAAGACCACTGATCATTTTAACATAAGTATAATAAAACATTCCCATGTCACTTGTCATTCATAAACAACTTATATTTCAGAAAAATAAAAATTATAACATTTAGTTTTATTTCATTCTACCTTCATTAATAAATTAATATCTCTTACCACTTAAATAGATGACCAGTCCAAGTCTGATGCATGAAACACGGCACTCATAGCCAACATACTGGACAACCTAGAGGGATGGGATGGGGAGAGAGGTGGGGTTCATGATGGAGGGGACATTTGTATACCCGTGGCTGATTCATGTTAATGTATGACAAAAACCACCAGAAAATTGTAAAGTAATTAGCCTCCAATTAAAATAAATAAGTTAATTTTAAAAATATTTAATCTACAAGTTATTTTTTAAAGTTGGAAACAGTATGGCTTGTACTATTGAGTAATATTTTTTCACTTATCTTTGGTTAGGGTACTGTAGAGGATGAGGTGGTTAGGTAGATTACCGATTCAATGGATGTGAATTTGAGCAAACTCAAGGAGATAGTGGAGGACAGAGGGGCCTGGTGTGGTGTAGCCCATAGGGTCACAAAGAGTGAGACATGATTTACAAACACAGCAACTGTTATTTAAATTAAAGTGTACCATTAATGAATGGTATGTGCTAATCTAGACAATCAACATTTTTTCTTTCTAGGTTCTTTTGAGCTGATTTAAAATATTACATATTCATTCTAATGAAGGAAATTTGTGCTGAGACACCACTGTTAAGGTCTGACTAGGCCCCAGGTGCTAAACTCAGAGACCGAAGAATCAGACTACAGCTCTAGGTTTTCAAAAGTCTACAAAATCTATGGTACAAAGTTTTGCGCCTTGAGGCAGTTATTTAGTTCTTTAGGCTGAGTTTCTGATAACAATGATGCTGATAGTTCTGAGTGTTAAGCTAAGAACCAACTGCAAATAATGATTACCTTGTATATTGTGGTTTAAAAAGTCAATCATGCAAATTGGCCATGCAGAAAGCCTAAGGGGAGTCAGAAACTAAGCCCTCCTATCTTTCTAAATAATAGGAAAGTAATCCATCTCAGGCCCCCTATTTTTATGCAGCACAAGGCTAGGAGCCAGGGCCTGATAGAATAAGCCATAGAGGGCTCATTCAATACATATTTGCAGTGAATAGAACTCAAGAATCTGATACTTATATTTCACTGAGAAACTGATATACATATATGAAATCTTTACAAAGGGCTCGGTTGAGTACATAATTTAATGATAGACTCTAACGGAGTTATAGAAGTTGAGTCGTGGAACAATGGCAGTGGGTTGCAGTAATAAGTAAAAGCTTCAGGCAAAAGGAGTATTCATCCTAACAGAAGCATAGGCCTTTGATTATCAAAGGAAAGTATGAAGAAAGGTGAAAAAAAAAGACAATTTAGTTTAAGGCAGGGATGGGAGTAAGACATGGAAGTGGGATACAAGTAGATAGGAATGGAGAGAATAATCCTGACCACAGGTGCAGCTTTTTGGAGGGAGAGGTTGGGGGGTGCAGGACATTTGAGGGGCCAGTTGATACATACTTTGACCAGAGGCTGATGATCCTGATCACCAAGAGGAATAAGGAATCATGACAGATTTTCAGAACTCAATGACATGATGCAAGCAGCATGACAAGAGAAGTAAACTGCTGTTTGAAACAAAGACGCATTGTTTTTCTTGTAAGGTGACCATTCAGTTCAGTTTAGTTCAGTCCTGAGTCGTGGCCAACTCTTTGCGACTCCATGAATTGCAGCATGCCAGGCCTCCCTGTCCATCACCAGCTCCCAGAGTTCACCCGAACTCATGTCCATCAAGTCGGCAATGCCATCCAGCCATCTCATCCTCTGTCATCCCCTTCTCCTCCTGCCCCCAATCCCTCCCAGCATGAGAGTGTTTTCCAATGAGTCAACTCTTCGCATGAGGTGGCCAAAGTACTGGAGCTTCAGCCTCAGCATCAGTCCTTCCAATGAACACCCAGGACTGATCTCCTTTAGGATAGACTGGTTGGATCTCCTTGCAGTCCAATGGACTCTCAAGAGTCTTCTCCAACACCACAGTTCAAAAGCATCAATTCTTCGGCGCTCAGCTTTCTTCACAGTCCAACTCTCACATCCATACATGAACACTGGAAAAACCATAGCCTTGACTAGATGGACCTTTGTTGGCAAAGTAATATCTCTGCTTTTTAATACACTATCTAGGTTGGTCATAACTTTCCTTCCAAGGAGTAAGCATTAGAGAAAACCAAACATAGGTTCATAAAAGCAAAGATAGTAACTTAAAAAAGGAAGGAAGGATTTAGAGATTCCAAAGCACCAAATGAGCCCAGTGATCAGCAGCTTGTGGAAGGCACAGGTCAACAAACAAGCCAAAAAAAAAAAAAAATTTAAGATATTGACTGTGAATGATGCTGCTCCAAATAAATAAACAAGTAAATACAAAGGGAGAGAGGGTAAGAAGGGGAATTTTTTGATAGAAAATTTTTACATTTTCAAAGGAAGAATTCAGTAAATATCTAGACATGTTAGGGATTTGGACCAAAGTTGAGACTTTGAGTCAAATGTCTAGTGTGTGTGTGCTCAGTCAGGTCCAACTCCTTGAGTCCCCATGGACTGTAGCCCACCAGGCTGCTCTGTCATTGGGATTTTCCAGACAAGAATACTGCAGTGGGTTGCCATTTCCTTCTCCAGGGGATCTTTCTGACTCAGGTAGCGAACCTGCATCTCTTGTGTCTCTGCATTGGCAGACAGATTCTTTACCAGTAGCACCAGCAAGGATGCTCATTCATCTAGACTAGATGGCTATATCCTGCAAAGAGTAATGTAATGTGAAAGCCAAAGATGAAGCTTGGGCTGGGAAAGTGGTAGACAGAACAGTTAAGTTTAGGAGAAAAAAAGTACGAAACTAAAATGCCCAGAGAACTAGAAACAATAGGATATAGTATCTCAGGTGTCAAAAAAAAAAAAGTATTTTTTAAGAGAATGGAAAAGTAAGTAGATACAATTACAGCAGAGGAATCAAGGAGAATTAATGCTGAGGACAGGCATTCAGTGCAGTTACAACAGGAAGAGAGGAGAGATGGAATTTGCCGCAACTAGCTTCAGAGAAAGCAATTTCATGGAGTCATTGGATGCCCATTCAAATTGCCAGAAATTTTGAAGGAAAGATGTTAGGAAATTTATGAATTGCACTGAATAAACCCATTTATTTAAAGAACATGATTGATACCATAGAGAGCTATTAGGAAAAGGAAACGGGATGCACTAGTCATTTCACTTTTCTAGAGATGATTGGAAAAGGCAATGGCACCCCACTCCAGCACTCTTGCCTGGAAAATCCCATGGATGGAGGAGCCTGGTAGGCTGCAGTCCATGGGGTCGCTAGGAGTCAGACACGACTGAGTGACTTCACTTTCACTTTTCACTTTCATGCATTGGAGAAGGAAATGGCAACCCACTCCAGTGTCCTTGCCTGGAGAATCCCAAGGATGGGGGAGCTTGGTGGGCTGCCGTCTCTGGGGTTGCACAGAGTCAGACACAACTGAAGCGACTTAGCAGCAGAGATGATTGAGACAACATTCAAAGCAGAAGGAAAAGAGTCCAAGTTTGGGAAAGGGGGAGATTAGAAGAGGGCAGGAAAAATGAAAGGGAAAGGGAGGAAAGAGAAGAGTCAAACAAGCTCCTTCAAAGGTATAAAGAGATGAGAGCCAAGGAACAGCAGACATCTGCTGGAAACATCAGGCAATTTTTGAGAGAAGATATATCTTCTTCACAGACTTGAGAGGCGGATAAACACCAATAGGTAGGTAGATCAAATTAAAGGTGAGAGATATTTTGAAACTGAGGTCTTAAAGAAAGAAAGAAAAAAAAGTCCTGGAAAGTTATGAAGAATAATCCAGGGAATGAATAAGGGATAAATAAAAAGGAAAGCTGAGCAGGAGGGCCTGGCCAAGTTGAAATTGTACAGCAGGCTCTAGCAGGGCGCCAGCTGTATGAAGCCACAGGACTTTCTCTGGGAGCCGTCTGCAGTCTGCAAGCAGAAGGCTCACCATGGAGCCATCCAAGGCTGGAGATGGGGAGGGCACACCAGGGAGTCCAAAATGCTGGCAGGAATACTGAAGCAGCTGACCACTTAGTACATGGTGGGAAAGAGTCAACTTTGGTTTGCTGAGAGAAGTTTGACCTCAGCCAAAAACGACTGGGATGAGTAATGTCTTAATTCCCATAGCAGAAAGCAAGTTTCAACTGTTGCAGAAAAAGGAGACAGAAAATGTTCAGAAGAGCTGAATTAGACACTTTTGAGTGACTGGGAGCTATGTTTTATGATAGGAAGTTTCCCTCATGGCTGACATTTCAGGGAGGTGATATTAACTATGAGGTCAAGGGTTCTGATAGTTAAGAACTTGGATGTCATTTTGGATGAGAAAATGAAATGGTGAAGAGGAAGGCCATAAGATGGATTACAGTGGTTTAGAAACTGAAATTTGTTTTTTTTTTTTCCCCCTCCTTTATAGTAGTGGTTCTCAAAGCATGGGCTTCATATTGGCACCATCAGCAGACAAGCTAAAAAAAATAATTTCTTGGCCTCCACCTGTCTACTGAATCAGAAACTCAGGATGAGATTCAGCAATCCAGGTTTCATTAGTAACAGGCCCTCCAGGTACTGATGCGTGTTCAAGCTTGAGGACAGCTGTCTTCAAGAACAGATCTAGGAAGATAAGATTAATGACAAGGACCTTGTGTGTTAAAAAATGGAGTGAGTGAGGCTTGATCAATATTCAAAACAGTCATATAAACACAGATAACGATAATCAAGCAATAAGCACTTCCTTAAACTTGCATTTGACAGGTTTCTTCAAATATATCTATATTTCTATACAACAAAGGAAAGACCTATGGATCAGGAGAAAATATTTGCAAACCAAATATTTGCAAACCAAATTTTTGCAAACCAAATTTTTGCAAACCAAATTTCTGGTAAGAGAGAAAGAAAGTGAAGTTGCTCAGCCGTGTCCGACTATCTGCGACCCCATGGACTGCAGCCCACCAGGCTCCTCCATCCATGGAATTTTCCAAGCAAGAGTACTGGAGTGGATTGCCATTTCCTTCTCCAGGGGATCTCTCTGGCTCAGGGATCGAACCCAGGTCTCCTGCATTGCAGGCAGACGCTTTACCATCTGAGCCGCCAGGGAAGCCCAAGAGGTTAATATCTAAAATAAACAAGAAACTCCTAGAATTTAATAGCAAAAAACACAGATAGCTGATACAAAAGTATGGGTAAAGGAATTGAATAGCCATTTGTTCAAAGAAGATCTAAAAGTGGCCAATAGATACATGAAAAGATGCTTAACATTAGGAAAATGCAAATCCACAAATACCACAGCAGTATCCCATACTGAAACTCTGTACCTGTTCTTCAATGATAACTTGATGAAAAAAAATAAATGGAATGTTTACCAATGGTTCGTGGAAAATAATTGAAAATTACAAGGAATGCATGTGAAGGTTATCAATGCTACATTTTAACAAGATAGAAAATAACTAGTTTGAAGGAGAAGAGTAAATTATAGGAAAAGTATAATTCAAAACATTATAAATATGAGGTTGCTTTGTGATTTTCTAACAGCAACCTGTTAGCAAATACATTCTGAAGAACAATGACAAGTTAGATAACATTACAATTTGCTGATAACAACTTTATGAAAAAATATGATTCACTGTTAGATGATTGACATAAAAGCTATTTATAGTGTTGTTTGAGTTTATTTAATTATTTAAATGCCAGGCTAAATATGTTCTTTAAGAAATCTTAGTAAAATTATAATTTCATTAGTAATTAGAAACAATGATGCTTGTTAATTTCTCTACTGTACACTTAGCTGTATTCTAGTCAGTCTTAAAGGAAATCAACCTTGAATATTTATTGGAAGGCCTGTTGCTGAAGCTGAACCTCCAATACTTTGGCCACCTTATGTGAAGAGCTGACTCACTGGAAAAGACCCTGATGCTGGGAAAAAGTTGAAGGCAAAAGGAGAAGGGGGTGACAGAGGATGAAATGGTTAGATAGCATTCAATGGACATGAATTTGAGCAAACTCCAGGAGATAGTGGAGGACAGTGAAGTTTGGCATGCTGCAGTCCATGGGGTCACAAAGTGTTGGAAATGGTTTAGAGACCAAAAAATGAATAACAATGATGGCTGAGGTGGATTCCGTGTAACTGACAATGGCTGATGCTTTAGGGTCAGCCTGCACCCAACCAGGAAAAAGTTTATAGATGCCTTCACGTTCACCCAAGCCTTTGTGTTCAATTTAAATGATCCTTAACTTATGCAGTATAAATGCACTGCCAATGAGATCCCTTAATATATCTGTTGATATTTACCTCAAAAAATTTTTCAAAATTTGCTTGATTACAAAGGCAATATGTCTTTATTGTCTAAATGCAATCTGTGTACATTGTAGAAAGTAAGGAAATTCAGATAAACAATAGCAAGAAGATAAAAATGCCATATTTCTACCACCCACATATTACCACACACACTTTTTGGACTAGACCTTAGGGTCAAACTTCCAAGACATTTTGATATCTCACACACACACACCCCCCCACATTTTTTTTTAGTTGCTTAATCTTTACATTTCCTTATCAACTTTTCATCTTACCTAATCTACAATCCATATTCTAATTTCCCCAACTGACCTGGAAATACTCATTACAGTTGGTTTATTTAAACCAGAACAGATATTGGTGTCTGTTTTTTAATAGTCCTTGAACCTCTTTTTTTTTAAATTGACACACTTCTCCCCTCTGTTATTTTCCTCCAGTATTGACTTGTTGAGGAGACCTTGCCAGTTCTCCTGAAGAATATTTCACTACTGTAGAGTAATTTAGCTTGTTCTTTTCTCTTGAATCTGGCTCAAAATGGTTGCTGGATTCAGAATACCCCATAGAAGATGCAGGTCACATCATCACATCAGGAGACGTCTGGATGACTCATCATTCAGGACACTGAGATTTGCCACATGATTAACCACATGAATTTAGATCATGACAGTCTGATTCCTTCAAGTACAGCTACTTCTCTCCCTTAGGACATGAAAGTTATCTCTGTGGTTTTACTTTTGTTTGCAAATCACTCAGTCATGCCTGACTCTTTGCAACCCATGAATTGTAGCCCTCCATGGCTCCTCTGCCCATGGAGTTCTCTAAGCAAGAATACTGGAGTGCGTTGCCATTCCCTTCTCCAGGAGATCTTCCAGACCCAGGGATCAAACTCAGGGCTCCTGCATTGAAGGCAGATTCTTTACTGTCTAAGCCACCAGGGAAACCCTGGTTTTACTTTGGCAGTCTTCAAACATCCAGTCTTGGGGCTTCCCAGGTGGCGCTAGTGATAAAGGAGCTGCCTCCCAATGCAGGAGACTCAAGTTTGATCCCTGGGTTGGGAAGACCCTGTGGAGGAGGAAATGGCATCTCATTCCAATATTCTTGCCTGGAAAATTTCATTGACAGAGGAGCCTGGTGGGCTACACCCATGGGGTCACAAAGAGTCAGATGCAACTGAGTAAACACACACACATCAAACCTAATAGTCTCTACACTAATTGATAATCCTTGCCAGAACTAGAGTTTAATTAGGAGGTGCAAATTGCTTCTGTTTAAATCGTTAGAATTCAGAAAGTAAAATTAGATAGAATTATTATTGTTTAACTTACTGAGTGCTTCCAAAGTATCAGGTTCTGTGCAATGATCTTTGTAAGTACTGAGTCATTTAAACCTCAATCCAATCCTTGGAGATATGTAATATTTAGCCCATGGAGCCAATGAGGAAACTGAGACTGTTAGAAGAGACTCTTAAAGAGAAGTTAAATTGTAAGTTCTTGCTAGCAGCTCATTAAAGCCTCAAGGCAGAATCTAAGCCCAATATCTGTCTGACTCCAAAAAATATATGATATTTACCATTAAGTAATATTGCTGCCTCCAACCACAAATGGGCTTTTTAGTTAAAAATTAATTCACTCATTAATAATAATGTTAAAAAATGACATCATGAAATATAATAATGTTAAAAATGACATCATGAAATATAATCTTATAGTTCCAGGAAACAGTCTTACTCTATCAAGTGGATGTAGTTTATGCTATCTCACCTGAGTTCTCTGTGCCCTTCATTCTCACTCTTTAGCACTCAATTTCTGAAGTCTTTTTAGTTAAATTTAAAACAGCATTGGAATTTTTTGAAATTTAAAATTGGGGGTTGGGGAGAAGAGAGGAGAGAGACAATGGCAGAGACCTTATGAGGAACCTCTCTCTGTCTGCTTGTTTTGCCCAATATAATTGATATGCACCTACAGCAGAAGTGAAGTGAAGTCACTCAGTTGTGTCTGACTCTTGGCAACCCCATGGATGATAGCCCGCTAGGCTCCTCCGTCCATGCAATTTTCCAGGCAAGAGTAATGGAGTGGGTTGCCATTTCCTTCTCCAAGGGATCTTCCCAACCCAGGGATGGAACCCCGGTCTCCAGGAGGCCAGGCATACTCCTTACCATCTGAGCCACCCCAGTCCTGCCTATAAGCAGAGAGAACAACCAATAAAAGACCCTGGTGCATTCAAGGAACTGCTGAAAATTCAGGGTTGCTGACAAAAGTCAACAGAAGAGGAGAAAGTGCAGTCAGAAGGGTAACACAGGGCTAGATCCTGTCAGACCTCCTGAGTGAGATAAAGAACAGTGTAAGAATTTTAAGAAAATCTACATTTCAGCAGAATCATTCTGTCTGAAGTGTTAAGAGGGGAGAGGATGGGGAAGGGCAGAAGCAGAGAGACCATCTGAAGCATATTACCATGATGTTGTTTAAGAAATGTTGAAAGCTTGATCAGGTGTGGTCATGGGATAACGGAGACGATGGTTGTACATGCATTTCTGGAATCCAGCCCTTGGGAGTCATCAACATGTAGATAATATGTAAAGCCCATGTGACTTGAGTAGATCACTTAGGTAGGAAGTGTGGCTAGAAAAGGGAATATGTCCAACCATGCTACCCTGGGATTCTCCAATGCATAAAGATAAAGTAAATGAACAGGAACCAGCAAAAGACAATGAAAACAAGTGGTCACAATGGTAAGAGGAAAACCAGGCAAGTGTGGTGTTGGAAACCAAGTGAAGAAAGTATTTCAAGATATTTTCCCATTAACAAAAACTAACATGATGGGAAATAAGGAAATTAGTCTCAAAACTCCTTAGAACCACAATATTGAAGCATCAATGATTGAAAATAAGTAACTTGCAGTATGAATGGAAATTTGCACTTAATGTATCAAAACAGTTTATATAGTAATAATTATAAATGGTACAATCTTTTGGAAACCACGCATAAATTTTAAGAAACTATTACAAAGAGATGATTATGAACTAATTTCTGTCTCTACCCATACGAAGCTACAAATTGACTTGTTTTCTGTCTCAGAAATAAAATTTACTTTTCTTAGCACAGAAATCAAGATGATATTCTTTTACCAGCATGCAAGAACACATTTTATAGTGATGTGTGCTAGAGAGATGAATTTATTTCAAGTAAGTTTTTATGTATAAGATTAAGTATATACCAAATATGTATGACTTTGTTTTTTATTTTAAAATATTTTCTTCTCACATATCCTCATGGCCTCTCCTGCCCCATGCATCGTCTCCTATTTGCTTCACAGCAGTTGCTCTCACTGCATTTCCAACTCGATCACAGTCACAGGAACAACTATAGTCTAGGAGAACCCGGCTCTTCAAAAACTTCTTGCACTCAAGAGAAACCAAGGAGAATAATATCTGGTTTCCCATATAGCTGCCAAAGGGGCCAAATAATGCAAACTACAAGTGCAAGGGAATTGATATCTCACACATGAACTTTGCCCAGTGGGGACAAGAGACAAAAACACATCAGTTCTGTAAATTCCCTCTCCTTCTTCACCAAGGTTCTACCTCAAGGCAGTTTCTCTATGGATCTTGCCTGGGGATGACCTGTAAGGGGTCCCAAACTCTCGGATCCAATACCCAATGGTCTGAACTGGAGCTGATGTAATAATAATAGAACCAAAGTGCACAATAAATGTAATATGCTTGAATCATCCTGAAATCCTCCCCCCAGCCCATCCGTGGAAAAATTGTCTCCCTCAGAATCAGTCCCTGGTGCCAAAAAGTTGGCGACTGCCGCTTAAGATATGAGACCTCCCTCACCAAACAGACAGCTGTATCTTTTGTAGTACATCATGAAACAGGGCTGGCATCACACTGCTTCACCTTGCACTGTACCTATCTCCCTTCCCTTGGCCCTCACTCTCATTTGCTAGAGTTGTACCTCACAAATCAAGCATCAGCACTTAATCCCTGCATTTCACATAATTTTTAAAAGACCGCAGGGTAAAACTAGGGGGAGCAAGGACCAAATCAGAGGGACAGTAGAGATCCTACATAGCAAACATTTATGCAATCACAACCCAAAGTGGAAGTATTAGTTGCTCAGTCACGTCCGACACTTTGCGATCCCATGGACTATAGCCACCCTCACCCCCCCAGGTTCCACTTGCCATAGACTTCTCCAGGCAAGAATACTGGACAGGGTAGCCAGTTCCTTCTCCAGGAGTTCTTCCCAAGCCGCGGACTAAACCTGGGTCTCCTGCATTGCAGGTAGACTCACCATTCAAGTTAAAAAATTAAATCAAATTTTAGAGGCTTCTGCCTGTGCCCTTCAAAAATACATAATGAGACTCATTATTCAATTAACATAGATTTAAGTCTGAGGCTCTTCTCCTTGGAGCAGCAATAAGCGAAGCCTCATCATTCTCAGGGCTTCAATCTCCTTGTACTTGGGGAAAAAATGGTGCAAAAAATGAGTCTCTTTAATTACAGGACACACGAACTTTGGCACTCTGCAGACACCAAAATTCTCCCCTTTTGTCTAGTTTTCTTTACAAAAGCAGTGTCTCTGCACCTTAGCAAAATTGCTTCGATTGCTCAGGGTTTTGTGGAACACAAGCCAGAAAAGTGTTTCGTGGGCCATGTCTACTTAAATCTATTTATGCCCACTTGTGATAAATGTCCTCAAAGTCAACACAGTACAAAATATTTGTAAAACAATCTTTCAAGGATATATGTAAAACTAGAGAGGAGAAAATATGGGTGTTCATAAAAAAAAATTCAGCTCTGTGTATGATTGAAAAATAATTCTAATCACCTAGAACCAGACATCCTGGAATGCGAAGTCAAGTGGGCATTAGGAAACATCACTATGAACAAAGCTTGTGGAGGTGATGGAATTCCAGTTGACCTATTTCAAATCCTAAAAGATGATGCAGCGAAAGTGCTCACTTAATATCCCAGCAAATTTGGAAAACTCAGCAGGGGCCACGGGACTGGGTAAAGGTCAGTTTTCATTCCAATCCCAAAGAAATGCAATGCCAAAGAATGCTCAAACTACTGCCCAGTTGCACTCTTCTCACAGGCTAGCAAAGTAATGCTCAAAATTCTCCAAGCCAGGCTTCAGCAGTATGTGAACTTACAGATGTTCAAGCTAGATTTAGAAAAGGCAGAGGAACCAGAGATCAAACTGCCAACATCCATTGGATCATCAAAAAAGCAAGAGAGTTCCAGAAAAACATCTTTTTGCTTTATTGACTATGCCAAATCTTTGACAGTGTGAATCACAACAAACTATGGAAAATTCTCAAAGAGATGGGAATACCAGACCACCTTACCTGCCTCCTGAGAAATCTGTATGCAGGTCAAGAACCACAGTTAGAACTAGACATGGACAACAGACTGGTTCCAAATTGGGTAAGGAGTATGTCAAGGCTGTATATTGTCACCCTGCTTATTTAACTTATAGGCAGAGTACATCATGAGAAACACTGGGCTGGGAGAAGCACAATCTGGAATCAAGATTGCCGGAGAAATATCAATAACTTCAGATATGCAGATGATACCACCCTTATGGCAGAAAGTGAAGAAGAACTAAAGAGCCTCTTGATGAAAGTGAAAGAAGAGAGTGAAAAAGTTGGCTTAAAGCTCAACATTCAGAAAACTAAGATCATGGCATCCAGTCCCATCACTTCACAGCAAATAAATGGGGAAACAGTGGAAACAGTGGCTGACTTTATTTGGGGGGGCTCCAAAATCACTGAAGATGGTGACTGCAGCCATGAAATGAAAAGACGCTTATTCCTTGGAAGGAAGGTTATGACCACCCTAGACAGCATATTAAAAAGCAGAGACATTACTTTGTCAACAAATGCCCATCTAGTCAAGGCTATGGTTTTTCCAGTAGTCATGTATGGATGTGAGAGTTGGACTATAAAGAAAGCTGAGCACCAAAGAATTGATGGCTTTTGTACTGTGGTGTTGGAGAAGACTCTTGAGAGTCCCTCAGACTGTAAGGAGATCCAACCAGTCCATCCTAAAGGAGATCAGTCCTGGGTGTTCATTGCAAGGACTGATGTTGAAACTGAAACTCCAATATTTTGGCCACCTGATGCGAAGAGCTGACTCATTTGAAAAAACCTTGATGCTGGGAAAGATTGAGGGCAGGAGGAGAAGGGGACGACAAAGGATGAGATGGTTGGATGGCATCACCAACTCAATGGACATGAGTTTGGGTAAACTCCAGGAGTTGGCGATGGACAGGGAGGCCTGGCATGCTGCAGTTCATGAGGTCACAGAGTTGGACACAACTGAACTGAATTGAAACCCCTATGTAAACAGATGAAGAAATAGAACATTGCCTGTGACTTTCAAAAACACCTGGCATGCACTCTCTCCCATACACCTTTTATTGTAGTCCTTTTCTTCTTTTTCTATACACTTGTCAGGATGCAACTCTAAACACATGGTTTATTTAACTCATTTTTTAACTTTATGTAAATGAAATTGTATAGCACATCTTTTTTGACTCTGGATTCTTTCAACAATATGTTATAATAAGCATTCATTTTATTCCATATATTTGACTGTAGCTTAAGTTCATTCATTTTCTTGAATGGTATTCCATTGTAATCATTAAACCACAGTTCATGGGCCCACCATATAGTAGATATTCAAATTATTTCTAACTTGGGCGATTATGACTGTTACTAGGAGGATTTGTGTATGTGTTCGCTAAGAAAAATCTGTTAATACCTCTGCTGAAAAATTTCTAATATAGAATTTATGAGTAATAAAGAATGAATGCATAAATTCTATACTTAGGATGAGGTGGTTGGATGGCATCACTGATTCAGTGAACGGGTACTTGGGCAAACTCTGAAAGGTAGTGAAGGACAGGGAGGCCTAGTATGCTGCAGTCCATGTGTTGCGGAGATTCGGACATGACTTAGCAACCGAGGAACACCACCAACAAACTGGTTTCCAAAGTAGTTGCACCAGTTTACACTTTCATCAAAGCTGTATGAAAATTCCCATGGATTCACATTTTTGGCAAAAAAAAAAAAGTTTGGCATTTTGGCTTTTAAAAATCTTAGCCATTCTGGTAGGATCTAATGGGATTTCACTGTAGTTTCATTTTATACTTCACTATTACTATTAATCAGAGAAAGCAATGGCACCCCACTCCAGCGCTCTTGCCTGGAAAATCCCATGGATGGAGGAGCTTGGTAGGCTGCAGTCCATGGGGTCGCTAAGAGTCGGGCACGACTGAGTGACTTCACTTTCACTTTTCACATTCATGCATTGGAGACGGAAATGGCAACCCACTCCAGTGTTCTTGCCTGGAGAATCCCAGGGACGGGGGAGCCTGGTGGGCTGCCATCTGTGGGATCGCACAGAGTCAGACACGACTGAAGTGACTTAGCAGCAGCAACAGCAGCATACTATTAATAAAATAGCACCACATATGTTGTTGAATAGTTATTGCACAATGTGGACATTTTACAAATTGCTTGTTCAAATTTGTTGCCCAATTTTCTACCAGATATATTTTCCTTATTGATTTTTATGAATTCTTATGAAATCTGGGCCATATATACTTATATAGGTCACAAGTATCTTCTGTTATTTGGCTTAATACTCATTTTCTTAAAAGGTTATCTTAAGGCATGCAAGGTTTTACCTTTAATAAAAATTATCAAAATTATCCAATTTTTATAGCTTTTTCTTTTCTATTGAATAGTATTTTCCTAATCCTCTAGTATAATATTGAAGATAAGTGATTAATAGCAAACATCTCTGCTTTGTTTCACTTCCAAAGTGAAAGCTGTCAACATTTTACCACTAAGAATGGTGCTGAGTTCAGGAATTGGAGCTTATCATATTCACAGTGTTCCCTTCTATTCTTAATGTTATAAAAGTGTTTTCATAAGTGAATATCTAACATCAAATCTTTTCTGTAGCTATTTTGGCAGCTGTGATATTTTTCTCCATTATTTTGTTCATGGGGACTAGAGGGAATCATGTAGGTAATGTTGACTATTGAACAAACTTTGCATTCCTGAAAAAATGTACAATCAACATACCACATGGTATGGAGTTAAATGTGTTGCTGGATTCAGTTTGTTGGTATTTTAGTTAGAATTGCTGCGCCAGTGTTCATGAGTCAAATGACTGGAATAGACATTATTCAGTAACGTTCCTGTAAGTTTGCTCTCCAAGTTATGTTGAGCTCATCAAAAGAGATAGGGGATGTTTTATATTTTTCAAGTCTCTAGAATAATTTGGTGTTTTTTCTTTTTTTCCCTTAAATGTTGAGAGCTGCCCCCTCTCTGAAAGTCTGCCCTTAAATCTGGTCCTCAGCTCAGGGAGACAGGCATGATCTGCCTTTGGATTCCCTTCCCTGTATGAAGCTAAATCTATTCTCTGTTACTTCATCATAACTAGAAGCAGAAGTCAGATTGTTCAATAGTTTGATGAAGATTACTTTGTGCATTAAGTCTTTGTCAAGAAAATTATGAATAAGTTTTCAGAAAAGAACTTCCTATCATTATGCTTCTGTAAAGATAAAAAGATACTGTCACCCTGCTTATTTAACTTCTATGCAGAGTACATCATGAGAAACGCTGAACTGGAAGAAACACAAGCTGGAATCAAGATTGCTGGGAGAAATATCAATAACCTCAGATATGCAGATGACACTACCCTTATGGCAGAAAGTGAAGAGGAGCTAAAAAGCCTCTTGTTGAAAATGAAAGAGGAGAGTGAAAAAGTTGGCTTAAAGCTCAACATTCAGAAAACGAAGATCATGGCCTCTGGCCCCATCACTTCATGGGAAATAGATGGGGAGACAGTAGAAACAGTGTCAGACTTTGTTTTTTGGGGCTCCAAAATCACTGCAGATGGTGACTGCAGCCATGAAATTAAAAGGCGCTTACTCCTTGGAAGAAAAGTTATGACCAACCTAGATAGTATATTCAAAAGCAGAGACATTACGTTGCCGACTAAGGTCCGTCTAGTCAAGGCTATGGTTTTTCCTATGGTCACGTATGGATGTGAGAGTTGGACTCTGAAGAAGGCTGAGCGCAGAAGAATTGATGCTTTTGAACTGTGGTGTTGGAGAAGACTCTTGAGAGTCCCTTGGACTGCAAGGAGATCCAACCAGTCCATTCTGAAGGAGATCAACCCTGGGATTTCTTTGGAAGGAATGATGCTAAAACTGAAGCTCCAGTACTTTGGGCACCTTATGCGAAGAGTTGACTCATTGGAAAAGACCCTGATGCTGGGAGGGATTGGGGGCAGGAGGAGAAAGGGACGACCGAGGATGAGATGGCTGGATGGCATCAC